>JAHWFP010119566.1:9288-31720 GCA_023313725.1 Lithobius niger | reverse complement strand
TTGGGTGGCTGGAAGGATTTTTCTACCAACTTCACTTACAGACGTTTTTTTTTTACAGAATCCTATGATCCGGGTGGTAGCAAGCAATTTTCTATTTTTCTCCCCCACCCAAAAAAAACAACTGATTTCTTTTTCAAGTTTAAACAGAATCCAATAGCGTGTAATTTTCTGCTATCATCCTTTTTCGCCCATCCCTAGACTTTTTTTGTTAAGTTTAAACAGAATCTAAAAATTGCCCCTCCCCCTCACCCATTCAACAGCCAATCAGAGCAATAATTGTGATCCCGGGTGGCAGGAGATTCCAGGCTCCTACCACCCCCTCTTGCAACAGCCAATCAGAGTGCAATTGGCTAACCCGGGTGGCAGGAGACTCCAGGCTCCTACCATCCCCCCTTGCAACAGCCAATCAGAGTGCAATTTGCTAACCCGGGGGGCAGGAGACTCCAGGCTCCCCCCCCCCCCCCCTTGCAACAGCCAATCAGAGTGCAAGTTTGCTAACCCGGGTGGCAGGAGACGCGGCCTTTTTTTTTTTTTAGCCACACCCAACAACAATAATTGCTGTTGTTAAGAGTAATAAGTAATATATAGTAGTAATAATAAGAGTAATAATGATATACTCTGATCTCTATTGTTGGTGTGGTGCTCGTGAGGTTTTTTTTTTTGTTTTTCTGTCTGGTGTCTCGTAATCGTATTTTGTTGCAAGCGCTGCGGTAAATAGCAATGAAAATGAAAAAAAAAAAAGGTCCGTTCGGCAGCTTTTAGGCGATGCCTAGAGAAACAACTTTTTTTTTTAAATGGCCCAAGTTATCTTATTCATAATTCACAAATTTTCTATTCTTATACAGTTTCGTGATTTTCTTGCTAGGCTTCAAAAATCCATTGAAACAGAAATTCTGATTAAAGTTTTGTTCTTGCTCTGCTACAATATTGTGCAACTGTAGTGCTGCAACATTCCCATACCGTACTTGTGTAGCGGTCGGAGTAAACTTTCTCATGCAGTAACATTTAATTGCAACAGGGTTCGCACAATATCACACACTAGAAATTCGACACTTTTTTTTTTTTACAAAACTTGTGTACGTTGTTCCCAAGACCAATACTAACGAGTGTGCGAGAAGAATACTTTTAATTCGACTAGCGCAGAGCTGAGTTCGTAACAGAAGAAACTAGTATCCACCGAGTTCAGGTGTTTGCTTAACACACTTATTTTTCAAGTGTCCTTTTTATTTGTTAGTGTTATAACAACCAAGATGCCACTTAACGGCCTGTGTGGCTCAACGTCTACAACTAGTTTTCCAGTTTTTAGGACATAACTTTTAAAATGGTTTGAGGTAGTGGCTTTTACTTTGCACCACCGGAAAGCTCTCGTCGAGGCGATAAATTTGGTATATTTGAACAACAAATCAGTTATGGCATTTTCACCAGATTCAAGTTTTTCAAGTATGGATGCACACGAAGAGCAGAGTTCAAGAATAGGTTCCGTATTTGGCTCAGCTCGAATTTTTCGAGTATCGCTCATCCTTGACCAATACGATTTTCTCGAGGATCTGTAGACTATTAATCAACAAACTTGTTCACATAAGCATAAGGCTGTTTAGCTTAAATACGGCCTATATATATATATATTTTTTTTTTACCAGTGAAGAGTCAACATCATCTCATTAAACAATAAAATGTTTAGGTTTTAAACATGCACGGAAAAAAGTCGCGGGCCAAGAGGGCCAGAACAAAAAAACATGTTGAAAAATGTTACAAGTTAGGTTAGGCCAAAAGTTGCCTTGCAGAGTTAGCAATGCAACAGGTTTTGTCCGGTTTTTTCCATGGTTTTAACCGTCACGTCGAAAACTGCTAAAAATACTGCATTTTACCCCAAAAAAATCTAAATATATAAATAAGAAAATTATAATAATTAAAACCAGTTTACTGGAAAGATAATTGACTAATTCTGAAAGCCATTATGCTACAATGCGTTTTGCATCACTAGTAATTAGGTCCAGTCAGTCACTCCGTTAAAATTGTTTCATAATGTTTAACCCTCTAAGGACGGGTGCACCCGAATGTGCCCGCTGTATAATCATTGTTTACATTCTTCTACAAGTTATATCGAAAACTTCCAGGCAATTACAGTAAAATTTAAGCTGGGGTATGAAAGCCAGATCATTAAGGATAAAAATGACACAGGTTTCATTCCCTTACCTCAACTGGGTGAGAAGCTGCGATTTTTTTCTACAAGTCAGTTATAAGTTGTTAGCGCGCACGCAGTCCTTAAAGGGGCGAGAAGCCTGTATTATAATTTGTAATCCCTAAAACTTGTGTGTGCCATATTCATTAAATTTGTGCAGTTCAATCCCGATTTTTTTTGGTTTTTTACATGTCACGTTAAGAATTGGTTTTCGATGTCAAAATCCCAACCCTGTTGGCTTGGCTCGAATTTCACCACGCAGGCAAAGGAGTTACACCAGGAAACCTTTATCGCTCGCTTCTTGGCGATGGTCAGGCGCGTTACCTTGACACTATTTTTTTCCTAGAATCGTACAGCCGAGTAAACAACTAATGAAAAGTATGGAGCAGCAAAATTTAAGAGAGATGCTCAACAACGTTTTACGACAAACATGCAAGAAAAAATTGCAATTTGTCTTTATCTTGAATAAATTTAAGACAAAAAAAAAAATTTAATTCAAGGCTTTTCAAGGATTTCACTTTGTGATTTCATGGAAATCATGGCACTTGCAGTACCATTTTTCTCATCTTTTCTTTCAGAGCTCGTTTGTGTTCGAAAATCCGTTTGCTAATTTGTTGTTTTGCCTGCCGATGTATAGCCTCACATTTTGCACAAGGTACTGGGTCGACTGTAGCTCAGGGAGTTGTTTTTGTTCCAGTTTGCTGTTTTGGGGTTGGAGTTCTACCTTTTCGATTTGATGGTAAATCAGATGGTGGTGCATTCGTGGAACTGGAAAATTCATATTAAAAACGCAAAATCCCAGTTAAAATTTCTTGGACAGTTTTGGTAAAATTACGGCTCGACCGATACCGATATTGGCATCGGCATTGGCACCAATACTGGCAGCATCAGCTAATATGGTGCCAGATCTATATCGGCCAACTGTTTTGGTCAAATATCGGTTTTTGAGATATTTTGCCAAAAATTAACCGTTTTTTTTTGACATTCCAATACACCATCAAACTGTTTTTTATCAAGAGCTTTCCAATGGTGCTAATTTCAGAGCGATACCTACAGTCGTTTTTAAATTATTTAGCAAAACACAAAAACATGTTCCCAAAAATGCGCTTTACTGCAAGAAGATTGCTCATAGACCTTTGAGATTAGGAATTTTTCATAGAATTTTGTTTCTGAATATGGAAGAAACATTAACTTTACAGGGAGTAATGCATTGCAGTATCGGTATCGGTGAAGAAGCATCAGATCGTGTCGGTGAAAGTTGGTATTGGCCGAGCCTTAGTAAAAATATAAAATGTCCCCCCTAATGTCGTCTTCAGGCAATAAGAAGAGCATTAATGGATGAATATGATGATTACGATTTACACTCATACTTCAAAACATTAGAAATAGGCTATTCGCACAGAATATCTTTTATGCAGATATCTGTCCACTATCGGCAATTTTGTACAGTTTATTATATACATCTGTCTTCTTCAGGCATGTTATAATTTTCTTTTCTCGTGTATCACATTCTTGTTGTCAGTTGGACAATGATGGTGTCCCACGAAGCCTCTGCTATTTACAAGCCACAAGGGCAGTATTATGCAGGGTGGTCCACAAAAAACTGACGACCCAATATTTTTTAAGTCCAACTTTTCTAGTTAGCACCCCTCAGAACCAGGAGAGAATAAGAACTCTTCCCGATTCATTAGAGTTGATTTGTCGTACCCTGGTTCTGAGAAGTGCTAACTACAAAAGTTGGACTTAGAAAATATTGGGTCAAGTTTTTTTTTGTGGACCACCCTGTACTTCCGGCGTAATTGTGCCGCGACCTCCTTATAAACAAGGTAACAGATGTCTGGGTTGGAGGGCCCTTGCAGATTTATAAGCTCGTTATTATGTTGGTGTTCAAGAATAGCTAAAGGTTCGAGTCCTCTTGAATCGTTATTTTTTCGAATTTGAAACTAGGAGTGTCCTAGTAGCTCCCCAATTCACTATGTGGCGAGTTTCTACGCAGTGGATGGCAATGCTGCTGGTCACTACTCTATTTTTCACGTCGGCAATATGCTGTTTTAACCTTGTGTGTTATGCTTTTTCTTTTTTCTCCAATATATGTCACTCCATGCAATGGATTCGGAGCATGTAAAATATTGCTGACACATACAGGGTGGTCCACAAAAACTGACTACCCAAGAAGTCCAACTTTTCTGGTTAGCACACCTCAGAACCAGGAGAGGACAAATCTCGATCGTTGATTTGCCCTATCATGGTTCTGATGGGAGCTAACTAGAAAAGTTGGCCTTAGAAAATGTTGAGTTGTCAGTGTTTTGTGGACCACCCCGTATTACTGACGTGAAAAATTGAGTAGTGATCAGCAGCATTGCCACCCACTGCGTCGAAACTCGGCACACAGTGAATTGGGGAGCAACTAGTACACTCCTAGTTTCAAATTCGAAAAACGATAAACATTGAAGAGGACTCAAATCTTTAGCTGTTCATGAGCACCAACATAACAACGAGCTTATGAATCGGTAAAGGCCCTCCAACCCAGACATCTGCTACCTTGTTAATTAGGAGGTCGCGGCGCAATTACGCGGAAGTGGAATAAGGGCCTTGTAAATAGCGGAGGCTACGTGGTGCACCATCATTACCCAACTGACAAGAATGTGATACGAGAAAGGAAAATACAATATTATACATGCCTGAAGACGACAAACGTATAGAATACGCAGAAACAATGATTTTTTGCGGCCGTCAATCACATCATTACGCGGGAACAAATTATCGTTTTCCGCGGTAAATTAAAAAGGGTTGTATTAAGGAGATAAAAGTGAAATTTTGGTGTCAGATCTGTCACTTTACTACGGGTGTAGTTGCTTGTTCACAACAATTTGTGTGCATCTCTACAATATAGAATTCACATACAAGTTTAAATTTATACCTATTCCTGCTACACGTACTATAATACCTAATTGTTGAAAAAAGCCACAGATAACATAAAATCCGCAAGTACTTGGGATTTCTGCGATTTTTAAAATGGTTCCACACATGGTAAGGTTGGCATAACACCAAGAAATTTGAAGCTAAAACAATTACTGTTAATTCATTGTCCCTGACAAAAAGCTGTTGAAAATTAGCCAGATATAGCGGACAGATATCTGTGTAAAAGATATTTTGTGCGAATATATCTAACATTTTGAAGTACGAGAGTAAATCGTGATGTCATGTTTCATCAGTTATTGCTGAAATTCAAAGTAGACTGTACGAAATTTTCCGTACAAAGAGCATCTAACCTCGATCACATCACGCACACCCGTCACAAACTTTCAGAAGTTTTGAAAGTCTGTGACAGTGTGCGATGCGATAAAGGTCGAGACGCTCTTTTTATTGCCTGAAGACAATAGGGATGAAATTTTATAATTTTTCCAAAACTGTCGAAAATTTCCACTGAAATTGACTTGTATTTCTGTCTTTGAGATTGTGCATTGCTGATAAGAATCTTCTACAAAGTATTGCCATGAACTCTCAAGGTTATTGGTGCCATTTTGGTGGTCTTTGTGTCAACACTCGTCGGGTACCGGGTGATTTTTTTGGTATCAACAGGAGAAGAGGGGAATTTTCGACTACGTTGTGGCTATGGTTCACTGTCGGTGATGTTCTTGGGCACTTGGAGAAATGGGTTTCGGTTTCGCAGCATGGACTCTAGGTTAGGGGTATTTCGAAAAAAGCTCCAGACTCCATTTGGTCGAGTGTCCTTTTTTACAACCTCACTTCGGCCTCGAGCATACATAGGTGAACACTTCGGGACGAGGACAGACTTGCAGCGAGGCTTAGCATGGATAGAAACACACTTCCTGGCCTTGGAGATTGCTTCATTAATTGCTGTCGGGGTAGCCCAACAAGAGGAACCTGCATTTGGCGGCGGAGACGTGCATTTCGGTTTCATTGGACTTTTAATATTCAAATTTTTAAGAGAGTAATCTCGTTCGTCAACACGGCAAAAAGGAAACGTCCTTCCCAACGCACGCAGAGGGAAACACCATTGAATCCAACGGCCAGACGAACCTGCCTTTAGCACCGCGATTTTTTTTGAATTATTGGGCAACAAGTTTTACAGAGTTTTGTGTACGTTCCATGATCTGCCTGACGAAGGTAGGCAATAAAAAATGTCCTTCAATTGTCTACCGATAATTTTCTCCAACACTCCATAGTGCTGTGACAGTAAATTAATTTTTTTGTTGTTGATCTGAATATCAACAGGACCAGTTTACTTTGGTCTGCATCAATATTACGAGGTTAATTATTATGCTATGACCCAATGTCTATCAATTTTACTCAATGTGCATCAGAAATTACGGAAATGTGCGATTGATTTTCCCATGACCTGTGAGAGCCAATCAGAGTAAAGGCTACCTGAAAGCCCTCCAAAGTGAGAATGAGTCAGTATTGAATTCTAAAAAAAAAAAAACGAATACTGCTGGTCTTATGGATACGGTTGAATACATCAACCAGGTGAATGAGAAAATGAGGGAGGCAGGCATTTATGAAAGCTTCAATACCAACTACCGCAAAAACCCCATGGGAAACCAGTCAAACCACACGTGAAAACCCATAAGGAGGGTCAACCACTGGGACTGATCACATCAGCCAGGAAGGGCCGGCCCAGAGACTTTACTGGTTTCTGTTCCAATGCCTGAACCAATACCGTGGACAGTGCAAGAGTGTTTCCAACACAGCACAATTTATTGAGTCTTTGGACAAAGTGAGTTTAGAGCGCAGAGAAATTATAACGTCTTTTGACGTTTAAGCACTATTTTCAAGTCTCCCATCTAACCTTATTCTTAAGAAGTTTGATGAATCCGCGACACGACTGAACACAGACTGCAAGGAATACAACCTAGACCGCAAAATACTCAGTACGATTTTGTCCATGTTACGTTGCAACACGAAGAGTATATGTGCAAGTTAAAGGCACACCAATGGACTAGACTATTCAAGCTCGCCAAAGCTTGAAGAAATTTGTACTAAAAATCATAAACGAGTACATGAACCGAGCATACAGTGAGATTACTCTGGAAGTGATACATAGATGATAGCCTACATTCACCTTTCTTCGAGAAGCTATTCTCGCGATGGTGGTCCAGACGCTGAATAGCTCGGAAAACTATGAAAGTTATCAATGAAACGGAAGATAACAGCTTTCTTTTTTTTTGATGTAGGCCTAGTTGTAGTGTGGGAAGGAAACGTGCCGATTGACAGCCGTACCAAAAACCAACACAGACAAGAGGAATACCGTATAGTTCGGACATTCCGAAAGCACAACTGCAGGGTATCGTAGCGAATGAAATGAAACTAGTGGCTAAGAAAACATCGTTCGTTACCTTACTGTGAAACTTCTCGTCACAATTAGAGTCATAATTACTGGAATTATGTAGAAAATTTCCACTCATTTTCACAACTAGGACACTTTTTAATGTCCAGCTAATTTTCGGTGGCTGGCTGCTACCATCCTCAAGCACGCCGACGAAAGTTTTTGGCCTCCATGTGCTCCTACATCGTTGTAGTCCGCTTCGAATTTGTAAGCGGAAATTTTCTACATAATTCCAGTAATTATGACTAATTTGTGAATAGTGGCTGAAAGCTGGTATCAAGAAGTAATGTAAAGTTGAAGTTTCTTAATTTTGGACGCCCAGCTAAAATTATGAACAGAGCGATCACAAAAACTAAGAGGTGGAAGCGACCAAAGAAAGCTCGGATAGTTCAGCAACAGAACAAACCAAGGAAAGCTATTACGTATTCGGGAAGACGTAGTGAGTGAACCCAACAAAAGCTTCACCGAAGTGGAATAAAATGCTACTTGTTTACGTCTTGTACGCTTAGATTTCAAAGGAAAAGATATTATTTGTCTTCGTCTCCATATCCTAGCAATTTTCAGCAGTCTGGTTTTTCTGAAGTTGGAGGGGTTCAGAATAACTGTCATTATCAGGCTACCACATCTCTGCTCATTTCGTCGTGATCGTTCTTCTGCTATTTGAACGATCACAAGTGAGCGGTGCTGTGGTAGCCTGAATACAACAGTTGTTCTGATCCTCTCCAACTCCAGAAAAACCAGATTCGAAAATTTGCAAGGATATTAGGAAGAATAATTAATTATACAGGGTGGCCCATAAAAAAGGAACACTGCAAATATTTTCTAAGTCCAATTCGGTAAAAACGTAAAAAAAAACTAAACGTAAAATAGGACCCAGATATCCAGATAGAACATGCCATTCTGAGTCAAATAGAGTTGGCCCTATTTTCTGCCCTGTGTAAAAGTTAGGCCTTAGGTAGCACCTCCCAGAACCGGCATGTAGCGAAGATGATATCAAACGAAACGGGAAGAGATGTTCAAGTCCAAAATGTTGTCCAATGTACCCAGCGCTCATCCACCACAGTTCCATCTGAAAGCCAAACACGTTCCAGTTCTCGTCCACAAAGTATACTCTACTGACGAGCCCAAACAAGGGCGAAACAGTCTGTCTATAGAGATCTTTGTGGGTGAGAGCTAAATGATATTAAATGATCAATTGGTAAAAATTGTCCTAGGCCCGGGTGTCAACCATTCAGTAGAATGGAGCCTCACACAAGCAGAAGTTTCTGCTATTTAGCTTGCTGAAACCGTATCCGTTTTGCCCTGTCATACATAGGAGAGAAGCTGTAAAACCGACAAGTGTTAGAAGGTGGGGAGGGAGGTGACCTCTCGTGCACACTGGCTTCTGTGCGCAGTAGTCATTCCGTCACATTATTGTTTACCTAATCATATGTACATTGGATGTCATTTTGGACATTACCCAGCTCTTCCCGTTTCATTCGACAACGTCTTAACTTTCACATAGGGCAGAAAATGAAGTGAAAATAGGAACCACTTTATTTGACTCAGAATTGCATATTCTATCCAGATACCTGGGCCCTATTTTACCTTTTTTTTTTATCGAATTAGACTTGGAAAATATTTGCGGTTTTCCTTTTTTATCTGTATAGCTTTCCCTCTGAAATCTAAGCGCACAAGACTCAAATTTTTAAATTAGTCAGCGATGCAACACTTTTAAAATGCTACTTCCGACACCAACAGACCCCAAAGAATAACTTGATGGGTAAAGGAACGAAAGACCCAGAGTAGAAAATGATCAGTAAAAGGAAGGGAGAAACAGAAAAAATAAACAAATGAAAAAGTCATGAAAGTGACCATGGAAAATACCGACAGAATTTCTGACGAAGCAGAATGAAGTACACTTGGATACAAGATACAGCATGCCGGGAAAAGAGAAAGGGAGGAAATAGTAGACAGCCCATCGCCCTAAGAAAAACAAAAAAAAAAGAAGAAAATCCATCCAATCGAAAACTCCTACTCATATGAAAAATAGCAAAACGGTTTTGAATACAATAAGAGTTACCGGAATCGAAGAAAACACTAGTCACTTGACACACGCACAAGTCTCAAACAACGAAAACAGTAAATATTTTAGCGATTTTTGGACAGCTGTGAAAATCTTCGTAGGAATTTCTCCTGCTATCTTTTTCAGGTAATTAAAAAGTTCACCTCTAGTTACATCACACTGCACTTGTGAAAGCAATCGACCAAACCACGCGCAACCATAGCCTCCCAGTAGAAGGCCCTTCACTACCCTTTTGGCTTGTCCTTCCACCGCGCTCGGTTATTTGTCGAAAATCCAGGAAAATAGCCTATATACTGTTTTTGTTGTTTGAGACTTGTGCGCGTATCATGTCGAGTGTGTTTGAAAGTAACTCTCACTCACACGAGTAGTAGTGTACGGTCCCCTGCGCTGGATGCAACAGTATCTACGTAGGGGCAGTACCGTAGCTGAGAAATCTGGGCCCCTGCTGCAAGAAAATATCTGGGGCCCCCTACGTTATGTGACTTCAGAAATTATCGGTACGGTGTCGGTGCCAGCTATTTCTTGTAAGCTATTATTACCATTAGGCTACGAAAAAAAAATTAGTTGTTTCTCAGGCCCTGCCTAGTGGTCAAATTTGCCCCTTGTTGATGCTTTTTATTTGCTAGTTCAAGCTAAACTTATTACCGTTACACGGAAAAGCAATTCAGTTAGCTGAAAATAAGTACTATTTAGCCTAAATTAACCACTTTCAGCTCCATAAAATTAAGTGTTTTATAAGTTTTTCCGTAAAATTAAAATGCAAGTGTTTTGAGCAGTTGAAAGTAAGACTTGAGTTACTTCCAATAAAATAAAAAATAAAATAAAAAGCCTGGTGGCCTGGTTACTTTTTGAATGAAAATACCCGAGAAACAAACTTATTTCTTTCCACGGCCTTATCATGAATTATACAAAGAATATTTTTTTCGGTACTTTTATGTTTTTTTGTATGGGGCGGGGGGAGGAGTAAATGATAATTTTCGCTTGGCCTTGCATTTCTTTAAATTCGAGTTGCTCCAACACATTTCAAATCAAAGAACTACAGTAAAACCTCTTTAATACGAACTTTAAGGGGACGGCTAAAAATGTTCTTATTAACCGTAGTTCTTATTAAACGGACGAGAGAAATTGGACTGCAACTTAAAAAAAAATGTAGCCTACCGGTATACGGTATTTTCTTTTCATTCGTCCTTGACCTTCACGTTTGCGCAAACGGACAAAACTCTTATCACTTCCCAATATGGAGTCAATTAGCGATTGATGTTTTGCGTGAAACGAAACGAAATTCAAGGGGGAGGAAAAAGAAACAGTTACGAACAGCAAATTCGTAAAAATAAGCTAGAATTGCAAATATTTGTTCGTCTTATCCGTACTTTCGTATTAACAGAGTTCGTTATAGCCGTATATATTTAGTGCTGACTGAGTAGCTGACCAACCAAAATCTTGAAATAAGTTCTTATTAAGCGGGAATTCTTCTTATCCGAGTTCTTATTAACGAGGTTATACTGTAATACATGAATTGCAAATTTGAAATGCGGAAAAAAAAACCGCCAGCTTTACCTTACTCTAGGCACTGGGGGCCCCCGCGGCCCCAATTATGTTCCACAGCTTTCCGCGACACAGTTTTGTAACCTAAACATTTTTCTGTAGGATTAATTTTTCCGGTGTTGAAATATTTTCAAAGAAACAAGCACGTTGAAGCGGCGATTTTTAATGTTTTTTTTTAAGCATGGCAAAGCATAAAATTCATTAAGAAACCTTACTATGACTTTCCCTCCCATTACTTTTTCTACAGTAACATTTTTTTTTAATGTTTGTAAAAATAAGCACCGTACATGGCAACTAAAACTGATTTTTAAAATTTCCTTGCAATCCTGTATCCTGCAGGAGGGCCACTCATTTTACAAAACTCACCTATCAGACGTGCCCAGCCCACACTTTCAAAGTTCCACAGACCCCCCCCCCCCACCATGCCCAGTCATCGCGAAAAACGGGTTGTGTCGCCTTCTACCTAATTCCTTCCTCCATGACATTAGTCCTAAAATTACCAGCGAGCTGCAGTTTTTTCTTATGCCACGTTTGTTTAAAAATAGCTAAATGTTTTTTTATATAAATAATTTCAGAATGGGAGGAGCTAGTGACTTGGTTTGGACCATCGAAAAGCTGGCGAAAAAAGGGTTAAAATGGTGTATTTGAACGTCAAAATCGGTCAACATTTAGCGAAATTATCGTCGTTTCTGCATATATCGAAAAAAGTGCGGCAAAAAAAAATTGACAGCGATTATTTTCTCACATGGGGCACTCCACCAGTGCACGGTTTAGTTAGCTGACCATCCACATGTAGCGTTTCGAGTTCGGTAGGCACGATTGGCTCAAAGTTGTTCATCATTGTTCAACACAAACAATAACTTCGTTATTTTCTTTTCATTTTCATGTTGCTAATTATTGTTCATAGGAACTGAGGAAACAAACGATACCAGATAGGGCTGCAGTCATCTTGGCTTGCCGGCATAATGAAAGATCAATCGCTTCGTTGGAGGAGGATTTTGTTTTTTAATGCATACTACTAGAAATAACTACTGCAACGAATGAATGCATGTAGGTTCTTAGTGGGTCAGGCAAGCTGTCTGCCTGCTTCGAGCTAGCAGTTTGTGTGTCTAATCGTTTGGAAAATACGGTAATTAAAAAACTGAAATTTTTTTTCTGCAAGCTCGGAATTCTGGGGCCCCGGCTACACCTACGGCCCTGCGTAAGGGATACCAAACGAAGAATTTGCCAGTGTTTGCAAACACAAAGGAGACGTTTTCGCAACAATAACGTACAGAAAAATGGAATTGCAATGCACAACATCAACCCCAACCCTTGCGAGCACTTCAATGTCTCGTTATTGAAAACCAAAGATACCAAAATATCGAACTTGTGAACATTCAAGAGCTGGCACATCAAGACACTGCCAAAATAACGACTCGAGAACTATGAAAACGAGCCTCGGAAGAGCGTCTGGCCCTCTCTAGCTCAAACGAACACAGATAGGAAGCCACTGTCAACACAAGACGGCTGACTCGAGCAGTGCGAAATTCAAAATGTAAGACTCAAAACCTCCGCGAAACCCGTGAGCCTGATGAAGGCTTAAGATAACTGAACTTATTGCGATTAGCCGAAAATTCGAATATCAATTTAATGAGTAAAATTGACAACAGACATTTGGGTTATAGCGTACTAAGGTGGGTCCAAACATTCGGTATAATCAGCGTAGTACTATTGAAAGGTCCACTACCGCAGAAGCTCCGAGCAAGATGGCCGGCCTATCTAGATTTCGGCGCTTGAAAGTTTAGATGGATAAGATTTTGGTTGTGGTTTCTGATGTTATGTTTTTAGGTTAGGTTAGGTAATTTGGAAAAAACTTACATTGTTTTCGAGAAACAGCGACCTTAATTTACCCCTTACACCAACGGAGATAGTACAACCATTCACGTATACAGATCGATGGTGGACGCGCTTGGAGCCGCTGTAGAAGTGGTTCCCTCTTAAGTCTTAACAGGCCGTTTTGAAGGTCGTTGGTTTAGTAACTTGTAAAGTACGTAGGCTAGTGGTGTAAATTGCGAGGCATAAAAGGACAACAACAACCCAAAAGGCAGAATGAAAACCGGTAAATAAAAAAATTGGAAGAGGTAACGGAAGAAACAAAATGTATGGGCAATAGGTGCACTGCAGTACCACACGGTACCATAGGGACTCAGTACAAGGTACCCCCTAGTTACTTCATCGCTTTAAATACTAGCACGAATTTATAGGGTATGCATGAGTGCTGCATGCTTTGATTGAAGCTTCTACACTGTCCACTCCGGATGTTTGAACTCCCCTGTAAACGCTAAATAATGTACTTCATTACTATTTCGACGCTTACTATTTGCTGTCCATGTCTAGTCTAAGGTGTCGTCAACAATTTACAATATTTCTAGAATTTTGTCATGTATTGTAAACAAACACTGAACAAAACAGCGTCCCATCTTTTCTGATCCAGCACAAGTTATCCTCTTTCCTACACGCAACAAAAAAAAAAGGGCCTATTCCACGATTTGCGCTACATTTGTACACACTTTTCGTCACATTTGAAAAGCTCTTTAAATCTACAACAATTATTACGCAACACAGGAGCACGTTTCACACGACCTGGAACAATCCATAAACACCACGTCAGCCAGTTTAATTGCGCACGCGCACTGTTGACCGTGATGACCGTTGATTGAAACAAGTTGGCATCTGCAAGGTGCACCAGATATAACAGACGAAAGCTAGGATTATTGCTTAAAGAATGCACAATGCTTTCTTCGACTATTTTCTTAAACCACTGTTAAAATATCAAATAAGTAGGTCAAAATTACGCAAAATTCGTAAAACAATTTTTTTATACCCTTCACGCATTATTTCGACACTATTCGTACATATCATTTCTACGCCTACATGGCAATATTTCGATTAAAATTTTGACCATTTAAGTCCGCCGAATTAACTCCATATTTGCGTTAAAAAATAAATTCAGGGAAAAATAAACGAACGCAGGAGACAAATTCAGGCCGTTATGCGTTAATTATAATACGTATGGCGTCTAAATTTCTTTGTTCGGTTTACAGTCGATCGCACAAAAAACCTGTTCATAGCACGAGGTGCTCCTTGCAGACATCCGCAGTAGGTTGGCTGCTTGTGCGCGATGCGCAGTTGCGTTCAATGTGCGCGTGCGCGGCCATTTTGGTCGGTCACGAGCTAGGCGCCATAATGGACGGTGACAATCCCAACGCCCTCAAGTGTTGAAATTGGTTATCTCCTACGGTAAGAAATTTGAGGTATCCCATTTTTCAGCCTAAACTCACGACTGGGACGAAAATCTTGATCGGAATCGCGTCCTTTAGTTTGTCGGGCAGGTCCTGGTCGTCGGATTGAGGCCGGAAAACCGTTGCGAGTCGCTGAAAAATCGGAAGCGAACGGGCGGTGTTGGGAAGGACGAGGAGCTTGCTGCGAGGGGAAATTCCAAAATGTCGGCCGTCGGGAGTCGGATTTGTAGGAGAGTCGGACGAACGCCCGCCGAAGTCGCCCTCGTCGCTCCTTCAGTAGCGCCGCCGCGCTCGTCGGTTGGAAGTAGGCGAACTAAACCAAACCGACCAACAACTCCTAAACCCCCCCACTGCGGCGTTGCGGTAGCAGAAATTTAGTTAGGAGAATTATATTTTTATTGTGGGGGAAACGAAATTCGGCCGGACCGGCCCGTTTTAAGTCACGTAGCCATTATGGATTTCCGCCATGATGGCTCTGGTCTGACTTTGGTCGTGTTCGATTTTTCGTGGCGGCCGGCCGACCACGACGGGAAAACCGAAAGCCAAGGGAGAACTTTGATGGAAGAAAAGGTTTTCCCCCGCGATGGCCAAATGGCGTGACTGTCGCATTTCTTAACGTTTCTAACGTTGGCCACAAAGGCTCGTATGGCGCTTTAATTATTAGTTTGTAGGTGGCGCAGGTTTTGGGGTTCCGTTGCTGGTCCCGAGTTTGCGAAAAACGGGGGAGTCCAAACGAGTCGAGCTTCTGCCCCTGGCCTCCATTTTGGGAATAGGCTATTCGCAAGCTAGGCTTCGTTTTAGAACGTAGCTTTTTTCATCTTCCCCAGCTATGGCCGGTCTTTACACTGTTCAAGCCTGGCTACGATTCCAGTTCCTGGGTCACCATGGTCACTTACGTTGCCTGTTGTCTTGCGAAACTGAAAGTAACGTACCCGTAGACCCCCGGATTGTGATCCTTTTCAAGGTTTTGCCTCACTTCATAGGCCTACGCAACATGGCAGTTGGGTTGACTGATGACTGTACCTCTTCAAAAACCTAGCTGTCATGGTGATAAGAACGTAACGGGTACGCAACGCTGCTTGTAATAAACGGTTGCTATTTAAAAAATTAGTTCCCACTCCCAAATCTCCAGCATTCATCGATCGTGTCCCTTTGTGTGGGTATTGAGTAAGCCAACCCCCTTAAAAAACATTAGCCTAGTTCTTGTTTGTCGGCTTCGTGGAAATATTGATCAAATTTACGTGGTGTGTTGGCATGCAATAAAGACGTTACTTTAAAGGCTATGGCATAGCCCAAAACAACACCCCGAAAAAATACATCGAAGCCCTGAATATAGCTTTTCAATCGTGGAAACAATCAACAAAACTAAAATCTCATTTCCGGTATGAAACTGGGACCCTGCTCGGCCAAATTCGAGCCAAGGCAAACTGACCTTATCTAACCGACAACATTAGAAACGCGCGTAGTTTACTTCCATAGCAGTTATTTAAAGTGGCACTATCACCGATTGAAAGTCTGCTAATTCTGACAACATCTATACCCCTATCTTGTTCTGTCTAGCCTTTGCATTAGGGAACGGCTGATATGACTTTTTACCGATACGATACTGATGAAGGGTAAACCGGTACGATAGCAATGCCGATGTCGCTACCGATGATAATAATAGAAAGTCGCGACTAAAAGTTTAAATTGCATACAAAAAATGCAGCTTCGGTTTCTGGTTTTGCGTGGGTTCCAACTGTTGAGATTATCCAAAAAATTCTGTGCAGCATTTTTACTCTTATTCCTTCATATGGCTTCAGTACATTCATCTTCTCTTCATCTTAGATTATAGTTGGTTGTTGAAAAACTTGGAGCATGGAACTGTCACATGCTATATTTTCATTACAAACTGAGCAAATGGCTTTGCTTTTCTCACTTGGTTATTGCTTTTACCGCCCTTGGTGTCAGTTTTTCAGGGAAGACAGTTGCGTTTCTTGGCATAACAAATAACTGTATTGGAAGCCTTATACTGGTCTGATACCGATATGGCAAAAATACCGATACTACCGATACTTATTGCATGCGCCAAGAAGGAATGCCCAAAGGCTTTTCTTTTCACGAAACAAACAAGCCACAACCTCTTGAATTATTGAGTAAAAATTGGGCAAGTCCTCGCCACCTCAGAGCAAGCTCTAAAGGTTAAATGTACATTCCTTCCCATGCCGTTTTTCTTATTCCTCCACGTGTACGGCCCCAAAGTTATTTACTTACCGTTAGTCAATCCCTTGCTAAAAATACGTTTTAAAATGAGGCATCTATGAGATTTTCTGTTGAATATTGAGAACTAATTTAATAGCATCCTGTGATTAGGCTACATGATCCTTTGCACGCTTACAATAACCGTAACGTTTCATCTGTGTGTGTGTGTGTGTGCGTGTACTCATTTTTAATCGCTTGCTAATAATTAACCATACGATCAAAAATCTAAAAGAAGAATGCGGTAAAAATTAAAGTTTTTTTGTGCCAATAGATCGCCGAAGAAAAATTATAAGATAGGCTACTAGCCTAAAAAATAAGAAAATCTTTTCCGGTTTGCGATAACACAATTTTTGTGTTTGCGCTGTTTCATCTACTATGCTGTCCTGGCTCCTTGTTGGGGGGGGGGGGGCAACTTTAGTGAGAGAAGGTACAGAGGTGCAGAATATGGCAGAATGCTAATACGAGGTTCGCGGGAAATTTCAGAGAACTGAGGAAATTCACCGTAAAATGGCTTGCTTAAATAGTGAAAGGCTGTGGAAATTTGAACAATCTGTGGGAAATTTTGTCCTGTTAGAATTTTATGCACCCCTGAGAGGGTATGGGGAAGTTATGGCTGTGATGGGTTGCGGGGAGGGGGGGGGGGAGGAACTTTAGTGAGAGACGTTGCATTGCAGGGAAGTTATGGCTGTGTTGGGTTGTCTTGGGGTGGGGGGGGGGGGTAGGGATTTGGAATGATATATATGGCCCGCTTTCTAGAAGGAGGAAGGAACAACTAGTAACTTAATAGTTAAAACAGCCATATGTGAGAACAGAGATAAGATTTTCCAAAGCTTCTAACGAGACAGGTTTATAACAATTCTAACATTACTGGGTCACATTTACTAGTAGAAAATATGAAGTTAAACAATTAGTCTGCAAGCTAATTTTACATTCGAGGGACACTAAAATATTAAATGGATTCAAGATGAAAATGTCGATTCTAGCAACCATTACTAGCTTGACCAAGTAAATGGCAGATGAACACACGGGCAGGTGGACCACTTCTTGCGTAATTCTACGGGAGGAGACGACATAAAATAGACGTACATATTCTAATGCTTTCACTGCGCCATGCCAAATACCTGTCATTTGCCGAAGACTATTTGCACCGCATCCAAGCTAGTAAAAGCACTCTAGCCTGAATAAATCATATTACCACCCACTGATTAAGCCCAAGCTCGGTTTCCCAAGACGACTGCATAATAGGTTACTCAGTAACCCCTACTCTCTTCGTAAAATAAAAAGCTACTAGGCTAAATATTAGATGAAATTCAAGTCCTTACCTGATCAGGATTTTTGGTTGAAGCACTACGGCATCATCAGGTTACGGAAGCGGTAGAGGCGAGATATCAGACTCGGAATAGGATCGAAGAAAACTGCATACAAGCTTCCACGAGGTCGACATCTTGTCTTCCACGAACGTCTTGACGTCAGGACCTCACGTCATTTTGTTCATCGTAACGGGAAAACCACCTTTGCGCTGCCCAGCCGACAACCTTCGTGAACGGAAGCCTGGTTGTGAAGTCTCGCTTTATTTTAATTTGCTCGGCGTATTTATAGGCAAAAGGGAATTTACTTAGGCTAATATAAAAATATCACTTAACCAATTAAAGTTAAAAGAATATTACATAACGATACCACACTCAACTATAAAGAATGATCTTACACCATGACCTTTTAATAATTAACGAACAAAAGATCATAGGTAGCGGTCACATCGTGAACCAGCGGTATTTTTGGACCCCGACTGACCCTTGAGAGAGAACCAAAGGTGAAATATGAGTAAAAAGCCACGGATCGACACCACAATGCCAATGCTATCTTAGTTGACCTTGTATTATTATGCTGAGTCTCGTGAAACGGTGCGATGGAAACATGCTTGGCTGGTATAAAGCAGGAAGAATGTGCCTTTAGCAATATCACTGCCGCTAGATGGCGTCATGGTATTTTCATTCACTTTTAAATTTATGATAGTGCCTCTTTAATGAACCACATTTGGTAGGCCTACTTTTAAATTCAGGTCCACCGCCTGATATTGAACTAAAACGCCTCATGCTGTCACCAAAAGTCAATCCCTATTGCAAAGAATCACGAAAAATAACACTATTATACCACCATCAGGAAATTTCACTATTTCGTCAAAAACCACCAAGAGTTCCCTCATTAAATTTTCGGCCCTGGAATCTCTGGCCATTCTTTGTTTCAAGGGCAAGAAGATTCCACTCATGAACCTGACTGGTGCCGCCCACGTGTTGATGGAATAATCAGTCAGTTCCGATGTGAAAGCCAGGCTTGAGTGTGTAAATGGATATAAGCTTAGATCAGTGGTTCTCTTCACTGACGGATCGTCTGATCGATGGTAGCCTCGACCATGTAACATTCGTGTTTAAATTTGTGCTTTGTTGCATTCTGATGAAGGTGAACAGCCTCAAGTTTTCATCGAAAATTTAATGAAGGAACTTTTTTTGGTGGTTGTTGATGAACTAGTGAAGTTTCCTGATTGAGGTATAGTGTTATTCTTCTTAATTCTTCGTGATGTTGACAAAATGCCACTGTAAACGGCGGTTGCAGATGTTTCGGTCATTCCCTACTCTTCTAAGTTTGGGAATTTTTTAAAGTTGCTTCACCGTGTTTCTCTAGTTGGGCGCTTGTTGTGTGCCTGAAGATGGTGAAAGGTTGTGGTGAACAATAACAATCCGCTGAAAATATTTTTCCTCCGATATTTAGAAATTATGTAAAGCATGAATTTTTTTTTTTTTAATGCAATAGCCATTAAACCAAAGTAAAATGATCCTTACCTGTGTTTCAAACCCGCCTATTGTTTTTTCCCAAAATGATTGGCTGTGACAAGCTGAACGTTGTGCACACATTGCCACTGCTTAAAGTGTTGGTTCCCCATCAATATTTGCAGAAAGTAATCGTTGGCTAGAAAACCGTCACGCAAACTATGAGACAAATCTCGGGACTGTAAAGACTTAGAAATGCAAAGAAAAAAGGGGGGGGGGAATTATTCCCTTGTAACTGATGACAGAGTGCCAAGCATCTTGAGTGTATCTTACAAGACTTGACTGCACTTGTATAGTATCATACTTTGATGGGCGCAAGTTTATATCACATACGTATGCAAAAACCACTAAAATAACGCGATTTTTGTTTAAAACTTTTATGTTCTTTCATCTAAAATAGATTGTCAGATGCAGAAATAAGTAAAAGACAACTTATTGTGTGAAGGCCATTCCTATAACCCATTGAGCAAATAAGCAACGAAAGTACGAGGTTGGAAAGCGCACGGATTGGGTTTTACTGGCAAACACACCCTGGAGAAAACCATTTATCGCGGTGCTACAAATTGACTGTTTTATGTCATTTTAGCACATTTCAACCCATTTATCGCAGTGTTATAAATTGACCGTTTTTCGTTTTAGTGCATTTCTCCTCTTAACACCAACTGTCCGTGGCTTTATAATTGTGTTGCACCATTTGGAATCAGTTTCAGAAGGATATAGATTACGGGCGTATTGGCCCTTTGTTGTCAACACATTTGTTAAGCTAAGGCTTTTTTTTTTATATTAGCCTACAGTTTGGTCAATTATCAGACTAACATTGTTACCTAATTACCGTAAATTGCTCTATGGTATCCGGGTGTCCTTTTGCGGCTGTGTCATTTTTTTTCGCACAAAGAAGTAAAAGTCAGGTGTCTGATTGTGGCTGGGTAGGAATTCCATGAAAGGAACATTAAAAGATTTAACCTACTGCCCTTTTTGACAGAGTATGGTATTGTCTGGTTCAGACCCCTACGACAGACAAACAACAAACACTAGGAACGGCAGTGAACGGTAACACCAAAAATATCCGCTGTCATATTGTCACGACCAATCTACGCTGCAGAATGAGTTAGAAGGCTTACTTTTCATTCCTAGACTTAGGTCATTATCACAGAACCTATAGAGGCCTTCTAGCAAAAATTAACTTTTTTGATGTGCCTGCCAGTGGCCAGGCTGTAGCCCATTTTGTCACCGCAGCGAAATTTTAGTCAAAAATACAAAAAAAAAAAAAAAAACCCTGCCACCCCTTTCTAAGACAAAAAAAAATCTTGGACGTATTTTGGGACTACAAATTAAATTTATTCTATCAGTAAAACAGAGTACAATTATAGTTTCAAAGTTCAAGGATATAAATTATGTATCAGAAGGCTACTAACGAACCACCTGTTTCAAAAGTGATGAAGTGATGAAGACAGTCTAGTGAGTTTTTTGCAACACCTGCGCTACAGACTATCGAAAATTCATTATAGTAGGAAATCGACGATCATGATTCACACTCATTTTTCAAAAACTTTAGATATATTTGCTCAAATATTTTACACACACTCTTGCAATCCTATATCTTGCAAATTTTCGACAGCTTATGCAAAAACAAATGTATTGGAGGCCATGATTACCGGCAAATTCTATTGAAAATTTGCTGAGTATGCTTACTACCGATCGGTAGGTAGTAAGTGTCTAGTTTGTGGAAGCGAGAGTGTCTAACCAACTGTCCTTTCCTTGAGGAAATTAGATTTGCCAAAATGTCACCACATAGTGGAAGACTCAACTGACTAGAAGGTGGGGAGATGATTTATTTGGATTGCGTAACTAGTTCTGTGCACAGTTGTATGCCTATTGCTCAGGTTCATTTGCATGATGTCAAGCTTTATTCAGCAAAATGAAAATTTTATGTTGTGTTAGGTCTCTTTAAATGTGGGTTCTTAGATGTTGTGCATTACCTTATGTAAGAGCACATTTAGCAATGTAGCGTTCTCATATTACTCTGAAAATGTTCAATAAACTGAAAGAAAAAGTTTAAAAATAAAATGCAGTTCACGTGAACATTTTTTATGCAGTAGCAAATTAGTGGCCAAGCTACGTTGAATGTTGTCCTACAGCCTACACATGAAATAAAATCCACTGAATAATTTCAGTCATAGTAGCCTACAGCTGGAATCTTGTACAAAATGTGCAGCAGGTGTTGGCGCACTTGCCTGATAAATTGCAATTGAAAGGGAAAGTAGGTTGGTCTATACTAAATAGGCCTAATATGTCCTTTATAAAGATGGAAGACAAATTAAAAGCTATTTCATACTCGCATTTCATACAATGTTAAAAATATTTAGATATAGGGATGCACCGAATATTCGGTAATTATTCAGTATTTGGTATTCAACCGAATACTTATTCGCCCGAATAATTTTTTATATAAATATATGCAATTTTGTTAAAGGGCAATTATATGCATGTTTTACTTTTGGATCACTTAACACAATAACTAAACACAAGAATTGCGGTAAGAATGTTACGTATGAATATGTTACAACAATTGAATTACTGCATCACCAAAACACGTAAATAGGTACCACCTTTGTTTCGCGCAGAACAACTGAAATTAATGCCGAGAGATGGAGCCACAGGTTTTGTGGGAAGCCCACTGCGATTGCTGTGTTGGGTGTCAGTAGCTCAGTAAACTCAGTGCACGGTTTAGTTAGCTGACCATCCACATGTAGCGTTTCGAGTTCGGTAGGTACGATTGGCTCAAAGTTGTTATCATTGTTCAACGCAAACAATAACTTCGTTATTTTCTTTTCATGTTGCTAGTTATGGTTCATAGGAACTGAGGAAACAAACGATACCCGATAGGGCTGCGGTCATCTTGGCTTGCCGGCATAATGAAAGAGTCAATCGCTTCGTTTG
>JAHWFP010119563.1:0-24651 GCA_023313725.1 Lithobius niger | reverse complement strand
AAAAAGAAGAAAAAAAACCAAGTGTCTGGGTGAACTCCACGCTCCATCTCCCTCTCCTCCCCCCATGCTCTGCAAATGCGCTCAAGTAGGAAGCACTCAGGCATCACCAGAGGGCAGCCATTGCCTGCACACAAAACTAGAGAGAGACACCTGTTACTAGAATACCAATGATAAAACCCAATGTCAAAATGATAAGGTATCACCGCTTCCCAAGAAAAATTCCTAAGTTCCTTTTTTATTATCATCATTAAAAAAAGGTCGTGAGAGGTGGTAAATCTGTGCAAAATAAAAATTTGCAGCATTATATTTCCCATAAGGCAAATCTGCGCAGCTATTTTCAGATAAAATCAGAATGAGGGTGCATTTAGGAAAAGCAATCTCAAAGGATACAGGAAAGGCAGTACCACACGGCAAATCATACACTGAAAATAGCAACGATTCGGTAAGCCTTTATCAAGGCGCGTGTATGCAACGACTCGCCTTTGCATTCTCGCAGCTAGAAGCTAGAAATCATCTAAAATTCCTAAATGGTGGTGGTTTTAGCTCTGCCAGCTCGCAACGAAAACAGTCAATAATGTGAGCGCAACTGGGAAACGGTCCTTTTTTACAAACCCAAATTGCATCTATATGCAATTAATTACACTGGCCATATTTTTCGCTTCGCTCACTCTACTGGCGTCGATTCAAGCTTCATATACTTTATTCGATCCCCAGGCTACCACAAAATCGATGTACTGATTATTTGCACGGAAACTAATTGCAATTGTTGCTCACTACATCATTCAAAACGTACCGTTAGTTTCTTTGTGCGTGCCTGTACTTTTTCAGAAAAGCCTCCTACGAAAGTGAGAGTATTGAACGAAAATGAAAGACTGAGCGAGCACGGCGAGAAACGCGATAAAAAGATTTACTATATGCGGAATTCGCTCGCTCAATCCACGCACCTTGCTTCAAAAACGCAAATGTTTGATAACCATTTACTGCCTACTATGCGTGCTTTTTTTCCGTCGTTCAACCAGTTGAAGCCAAGCAATTTTGAGTTAACTGCCGTTTGGCTGATACTACAGTATTATGTAAAATGTGCCGTCCTTTCAAGGGGGGGGGGGGGGCGCGGGGTGGAATTGAGAATTGATGGGGCGTCGACAGCTAGGTCATTAGCGCCAACCTCAGTTACAGTGCAGTCCGGGAGATGTTAAAGAAATCCCAAATCTAGAGCTTTCAGATTTTGGTATTTTTTTTTCCGACACCATGTGTCCTTTTGATTAATTTACCTGGAAAATCGAACTTTGATATCACGAACCACGTTTCACTTTTTGCATATTTCAGGATCGAAAATTCAAGTTAAAGCGATGAAAACAAGCCTAATCGAAACGCAATTTAATTATCTTTCATTTGGCGCCACACTCATCTTTGTGGGTGCTTTAGATCCGGAGGAATAGAGGTACAAAGACACACGCACACTGTACGTTTATAATAATATAGATTACTAAGTTGGTAGTTCCCAACTACCCCAATAAGGAGTGATATCATATCAAAAACCAAAACTGGTAAAAGGGGCCGCCAAGTTCCGAATGGTTCGGCCCTTCAAAGGAGTGATATCAACACACCATAACACTCGCCAACTTAATCGCTCCGAATAATACTTTGGACTTTAAATGAAAAGTTGAACATTGCTACCGAAAGTAGCAATGTTCTAGTTTTCATTTAACCTTCGAATTATTAAGCGGTGCGATTAACTTGGCGAATGTTTTGGTGTGTTGATATCACTCCTTTGAAGGGTCGAACCATTCGGAACTTGGCGGCTCCTTTTACCAGTTTTGGTTTATGATATGATGTAGATTACTAAGTTGGTAGTTCCCTTTCTAATAAGCAGTTTGTCCAATGTTAACCAAGGTTTTCAGTGAAGGTTCTTAAGGCAGTTGCAGGCCCAAACCATCCAACCTCAAGTTTTACTTTTAAAATCGAATTGAGCATTTCCTCCTCTCCTCGTTTACTCATAGTATCGTGAACGACACCTGGCGACAAACCGCCACGACCTTCACAGCCGTGACCCACATGGCTCACTTCCCGTAACCGACCATTCATGTGCCATCTTACCAAACCAAACATGTTAAAAAAATGTAAATAAATGAAAAATACCATCGAAATAAAAAGAGTACACGAGACAAAAAGTACGTGATGCCTAGGCAAAGTGACGAGTGCCAGGAGGGCCGATCCACTTTCAGAAAAAAGGAGGGCACGACGCAGTTGCTAATCACAAGGAACTTCGCTAAAGAAAAGAAAGAAAAAAAAAATCTCCGAAATTATCACGATCTCAAGGCCACGCGGTGACGTCACCATTGGCACATTTCCCGAGTCCCGGCTGCCTTGTCACCCAAGAATGGAGGGACCATTCCCCCACAATCAATAATTTCTCCGATTTCTGCAGTTTTTTCTCAGAATATGTTGATAGTTTTGAGGCCAATAGGCACACGTCACATTTTCCACTGGAGTTTTTAGTTTTCCGTGTCTTTTGACTGTTTACCAGGAGAAATATTATAACCTGCCCTCTGAAATCAACAATTCTGTGGTTGAAGTACAGTAATAGTAATTAAAAATCAAGATGAAACCGAGGTAAACAAACCTATAGGCCACGTGTTAATACGAAGATTGTCTATTGTAGTAATCGTTAGTTAACATTAGTAATCGTTAAATACTAATGTTAGTGTTAACATTAGTACCTCAGTCAGCACTGAAAAGTAGGGAATTTTATTCACTGACACTTGCAATTTTTAAGAAATTTTATTCAATAAAACTTGTTATTTTGACTAGCAAATAATGAAGAGTAAGGTGTTTGCTTCCTAAATTCTAAATGTTGGGTTTGGTGTCCGACATGTTTTTTCTGTATTACTCAAACCTATTATGAACCCAATTTTATCCTGGCAGGATGACCGACATATTTAGGGCATTTTTTCTCCACACCCTCAAGGCCCCGGGCGTTTATTATATGGTTCGGGTTTGAGCGTGGATCCTTTAGGTCTGTAGCCTACAACTTTATTCTTAGCTGGCAATGGTGCTTCATGGTGGATTTCAATGGGAATTTAAAGCACCTAACTGCTAGCAGGTTCCCCACTAGCTTTTTTGTTTTGTTTTTTGTTATGCTAGCCGTCCCTTCTACACTAAGTGTAGGTAAATATAGCTCCCACTGCTTATTATAGAAACTTATATTTAACTAAAACATAAGTTCGGGAATAGCCCGTATACTTGACCAGTGATATTAGAATCAAAGCAACCCAATGTCAATCCTTCTCATTTTCTGGCAGAACGGAAAACCAGGTAATCATGCTGTAGGCTATATTTCAATTTGTATTTATCAGTAGCTTATTAGTGACACGAAACCCGACTAACCATCGGTGATAGACTGCAAATAATTATTGTAATGTAAACGGTTTCCAATTCAGTACCGTTTTAGTCGTAGTGTGAAGGGTCTGAATGCTTGCCGGATTTCTCTGGATTACAAAATAATCTGCATTATCCATTATCAAAGTTTTCTTGAAAATCCAATCTGATGCCAAATCCAAGGGTGAAAGAACCTGCCAAGTTTCTGCCAATCAAAGTAGTGATATGAGAACAAAAATGGCTGCCACCAAGTTGCTGCGTTAGTTGGCAAGCTAATCCCACCAACTATTAAATCAAGGTTAACTGAAAAACCTGACCATTGCTACAACCCGTAGCAATAATTTGTCAAGTTTTTAATTTAACGTGTGAAGTAATAGCCGGTGGGATCAGCTTGGCAACTAATGTAGCAACTTGGTGGCAGCCATTTATGTTCTGATATCACTACTTTGATTGGCAGAAACTTGGCGGGTTCTTTCACTTGTGGGTTTTGTTTCAGATATCACTTATTTTTTTGGTGTTTTTGGTAGCATCCTATTTTTTCCTGTGCCCAGTTATCTACTATTTGGCCAATTTGGTCGAAAAATATTGAATAGGATCGTAGATATTAAATTTTTTTTTTTAGTTTTGCGGGAGTGAGGACTTCAATATCATATAAATTGAAACGTTTGCTGATTTGCATTCAACCATCAACAATAAGTAGCGCCAATACAATAGAGCAATTTTAGCGAATCGAACCTTAAAAAAAAATAATGAAACATTAGAAAGGCTAAACTAAGCAAACTAAGAAAAGTATTTTACAAATGAGGCTCTTTTTTCGGCTGTTGCTTTTCTCCCATGTCGTCTGCCAGGTGTCGCTCAGCACTTCCGGCGGAGGCGATGTTTATTTTCGACCTAGCATCCTTGCCAGAAAAGGCTGCAACAGATGACAAGCGAGATAAGGACGGCGCGGTCAAAACAAACCAGCGAATAACACTTTTCCTTTTCTTCAAGACAAAGCCGAAATGTCTTAATTACATTATCCACGTTGCCCAGAAACTGCCATCATTTTACACAAGCGATACCGAATCCCATCCGGTGTATACAACGATAAAATCGAGTGGGTGTCACGTTAAAGTTAAAACGGCATTTGATGCATCCTTTTGGACTCATTCACGTCAACGTTCGTTCACGTCAACCCTCACGTCTGACGTCTTCGACAGCAATTCGCATTCAATCGCAAAATGACGATTACCGAAACGGCTCACGAAGAGTGAATGAAAATTTGACGTCATGCAAAGTTTGACGTCATGACGTCTGTAGCGGTTCTTACGCGGTGAGTTAAGGAAAAGCGATGTTGGAAAGATCCTTCGTGCTTAAAGACGAGTTGCGACCAAATGAAAGTCTTTGGCATCAAGCGCCGTCGAGTTGTGTCTAGCGCTTGCTTGCAGGAACTAAAGGACTGCACAAAGAAATTTCTATTAACGCAATAAACAAGGTGCATGCCTCCTCAGAAAATGTCTTACGTCCTCGTGCACCTGCAAGCAAGCTGTAAAGATTAACGATATTACTACCACCAGATGGCGCCACAGTAGATTCTTTATATTCCAGAACATGTCGTGAAAGTTGCTTCTGTAGAATCCTTCGAGAAACTCATTCATGAACTAATAAACTTCTGTATAATCTTCTGTTTCTTCACCTGTTTCTGTTTCTTCTGATTGTCATCCGATGTACTTTTGTGTTGTGTTAGTAGGCTTGATTGAAAGGCGGGAATGTATTTTATCTGACAAGGCTGTTTACGTTAACTAGGGAACATTTACTAGTTATTTCTCGTTTTCTAGTTACATATCTAAAGGCATGACTGATGTCTCAGGAAGTACCGACATTTGACGATGAAATGAGCAAAGGTTTTGAAACGTGGATTAAAACGCACACTAAACTTATATTAAACTTTTATTGCCAGTTCCGTTAGTGATCCCTTTCGGCTCCTTCAGTGATTTTTTTTCGTTTTTACAGCAAGATTTGAACTTCCAAGTAATAGGCACTGATTTTGTTTTTGTCGTTGTAAACATGAGGCAGTGTTTTTAGGGAATGTACACGCAATTGCTCTGCACAAATATACAAAGTATAGCAAGTGACATACGGAAGAGGAGATCGCAGTTCCTGTAATACCTTGATTGAGTTCATTTAAAATACTAGGCGGCTTCTATTATACAAGTTTTAGTTTTGGGTGGATTTAAAATACTACGACACGGACGGCCAAACGGGTCAAGTTAATATTAAATCTTTACGAAACAACGCCAACCTAATTTCATTTATTTTTGGACCTACACGTGCCACGACAGCCTGAGCGGGGAATTGAACCCCCGACCTTTGTCATCAAAGTCCAAAGCTCTTCTGCTCAGCCATCAGGCATTTCAGTATGGTTGAGAGCCTTGGCTTTGGTTTCAAAGATCGCGGATACCCTTCCATGTCATCAACCCGATATTTAACTTCAGAAGGTAATCATTAGGTAGTGGATCTGTTATCAATTAGACTTTTTTTTTTTGCATAAAAAGCTTCATTTTGCTTTAGACTGCAGAGTAGGATATCCTGTTAACTGGAACTGCAAATGGTGCTGTTGTTACGGTTTTTCCCGAATGCTCACGCAATGTGGCTGTTAGACATTGCCACATTACAACATATATGGGGGGGGGGGGGGAGATGAGGCTTAATGGCGCGTCGACAGCTTGGTCATTAGCGCCAACCTCAGTCTCAGTCCAAAGCATATATGGTTTGGAGGGAGAACCTTATAGCATGAATATAGATAATATTTACATAGTTGACCTGGGTTCGTACGCTAGCTGGAAAAGTCTGGACTAAGGCCGTTTTTCAGGCCTTGCAAAGTCTGGAATAATGTCATTTTCCAGACCTTGAAAAATCTGGGACAAAGCCGTTTTCCCAGCCTTGTAAGGTATGCAATTCTGACTGATCGTCACTATCAGGCTGAAAAATCCTAAAATTTACCGACAGCAAATTTTCAGCGAATCAACTCAAGGAATAGTGTGGTAAAATTGCATTTAACCATTTAATTACCTTGAATAGGCGTCGTTGTTTGTAAACTGCATTTCGCAATTTAAAAAATGGCTGATTAGGCCTGAGCCAAATTTTTTCTTTCTTTAACTGACAGCTTTTGGGCCTGTTCCACGCCAACTTTGGTTCTAGCGTGAGCAAATTAATTTCTTAACAAATTTGTATTGCAACTGTCAACCTGTATACTGCGGTGCACGCTAACTAGTGGAATTACTGTTGTTTGTAAACGGGCGTGTCTGCATTCCGCATTTTTTTAAAATGGTTAATTCGACCTGAACCAATTTCTTTCTTTCGTAACTGACAGCAATTAGAGCTGTTCCATGCCTGTTTTGGTTCTAGCTTGGGCAAATTACCGTTTTAAAATAAATTTTTATTGAAACTATTATCTTGTATTATACTGCGATGCATGCAAACTGGAATTAATGAAACTGGAAAATGACGTGAAAGATGGAACTGCCGAGCTTGGAAAAAGCTGGATAAGGCATGGAATTTGGTTCAAACTAGGACGTACGAACCCTGGTTGGCGCTTAATTGCAGCATCTAGCTCCGTCTACCCATTATTTAATTTTATGTAGTACTTGATTTCAACAAGCGAAGGAATGCGCAAAGAAATATCTTTTTACACAACAAACTCGCCACGAGCCTCCTTAATTATTGAATGTAAAGTTGGACGCACCAGGGAGCAACCGGTCAAAATAACGATATCACTGTCAGTAGATGGCCCCCCATCTAAGCGGTTCAAAATCTGCGTTTCAAAACGGTCGATGTATAGAAAAAGCGCCCTTGATGTGGTTAGGCTTAACTTTACCGCTTGCTTTCTGGTGCACGTGGACGCATCTACTTTACACTCAATATTAAGGAGGCACGTGGCGTGTTTGTTGTGTAAAAAGAAATGTGTGTGTTCCTTCGCCTGTTGAAAGTAAGGCCTAGACAGAACCACAGTAATAGCGGCAAATGGCTATAGATGCTGCACCTTGTCATTTGGTGGCAATGCCCCTTTAATACTGATGTAAGTTTTATAGCTTGCACGGTGTTTATGAAATATCGACTTTATGAAATACTTGTTTCAAGTTGTGCAACAAGAAGTGGCCTTTTTCTTATTTAGGATAAGTTAGCTGTTCGAATTCGAGCAATCGAAACTGCATACACGTCGAGTTCCCCCCATTCGCGCCCTACAGCTAGGGCTACACCTATTTATTTGTCTGTTTGTCACAGCGGACAGGCGAGTTGTTCAACCAACAAGACTCTTGTCGAACTTGATCTATCCTGGTTCTTCGACGCCTCCCAACTGAAAGATCTGATTCTCCATTTTTAATATTTCATCCGCTGGGTACAATTGCATCAAAGATTCAGTGCATCATCTCGGCAACGTGAAGGGAAAGAACCGAAGGGGAGGGGTAAAAGACCCGAGAGTGGGTAGAGGAAGAAATGGTATGTATGTGTGTGCAGGAGTGGCGGTGCGGGGTGGGAGAGGGGGTCGGGGGGGGAGAGAGAGAGTATCCGGGATTCAGCCCTAACTCCTCGCTTTTCGTTCCGTTCTCACTGTACTTTTGTCTTTCGGGTCTTATCGAAAGCAGCCATTATATCAACGGAGGAAAAAGGAAAACCCGGGTGGAACGACGAGCTGAAGCGAAAAAGAGAGACGGGGGAGGGGGAAAAAACGGCGTCCAGATAAGCACTAGGTTCATTCCGTTACCACCAAAGAAAAAGATGGGGGAAAAAAGCAAGAAAAAAAGAATCGCCCTCAAGTTGGTAGATGGCGCTGCGCTGGTGTCTCCGGCGGGCGCCATTAGAGGGCCTATTTTCCGGGCAGGGCAGCTCGTGGCGATTCCGTTCAGTGGTGGCTATCGCCTTCTTGTCTGCTAGGGCCATTTCCGGTTGAATCGGATGGAGGGAGGGAGTAACAACAGCAACAACAACAGCGCCCCTGATGGACGGCTCAGACATGACGTCACGCCAACGTCCACCAATGGCCGGTGGGTCCAACAACGCCCGGTGCTCGACCTACGCAATCGCTGCCCCAAAATACAATCAATAGAATTTTCTTTACTGATCCCGAGGAAGTTTTTGATAGATGCATTGGTCAGGCCAGGTGCACTTCCGCCCAGCCGAACTGCATCAACAAACTGGTTCGAGAACTGGTTCCGGCTCAATGGCGAAACTTGATCAGATTACGTCACAAAAGTCCGATCTCCAGGTACAGGAGGGAGTCAGAATAAACGTGGGGGGAGAGGGGGGGGGCGTAATATAACGATAGAAATACCCAACAGAACTAGCAACACATTTGCGGACAATTTTAAAACCAAACTACACACATGAACTTAAGCGGTGGATGTACTGAACGCGAAGAGTAGTAAGGGTGGCGTTCATAAACTCTTGATGAATTCCCTGATTTTTCCAGGTTTTCCAGACCAATACTGATACTTTTCCTTGATTTTTTTGGTCGAAGGAAGGTGAAGTGCAGAACTAAAAAATTGTTTTTCACATTTCACTCTAATCGCAATAACTATATCGTATTGCTTTGATAAATCAAAAATTGTACTGCCCTAACTGGTATTGATAAAAAGTAGGAAAAGGCCATAATCTAAACAAAACTAGAAACGCATTGGGCCCACATTACTTAAGTCTAAGGAGTTGAATTGAAATAAAGTGAAAGTTTTAGAAGTAAAAAATTAAATCCGGAATAGCTATTCTTTATAGATGAAAGAGACATTCCGGAAACTGTTCAAATTCCCTGACTTTCAGTATATGTTTATCAAATTCCCTGATTTTTCCCTGAATTTTCCAGACTTGATAAATTCCCTGAATTTTCACGGTTTTCCAGGTAGAACGCCACCCTGTAGTGTACGTACCGTATATGCCTCGATTCTTGAAAGAACAATCAACATTTTTTTTAGAAGTCTTACTAACTTGATTACAGAGAGATTTTAAAGCTCATTTGAAAAGCAGCTTCCTGACTACACTAAAAATACTCACAAGACATGCGATTGGCAAACGGATTTAATTTTCACCACGTATTATGTGCCTTGTTCACAATCTAACAAATAAAAGCTAAAACATAGGGGGAGACCTGCTCTAGTGTGATTCAAACACCTGCCATTTAAAAAATATGACGAGTTTGAGTCAAATTGCAGCAACTATATGTTTGATTGTAACAAGACACGTAATAAGTGCAGAATATTAAATCCGTTTGCCAAGTGCATGTTTCTTGCGTACTTTTAGCCTAGTCAAGGGGCTCATTTTTCAAATTTGTCACGAACACTCACAAAGCAAATCGTCTATTTTAAAGCTCACTTGGAGTTCCCATATGGAATCGGGGCGTTTCAGACTTCTCCTTTGGCTATCTCATCTTTGGCTATCTCCTTTGGCTATCTTATCTCCACAAACGAACACTAACTTACGAACACTAACCACATTCTTGCACAGTATCCACAGAAAATATTTAGAGGTTTAGCGTGCTATTTGTATTCTGGTGTAGGCTAGTAGGCTAGGATAAATAATAGTTTTCAAGTTCCTTGTTTTCAATTTACTATACTTACTGTGTGACGGAAAATAACCTATTACAATTATGTCAGACTAAAGTCGGGTTAAAGCTATTAAAACGACAGTTTTCAGTTCAGGCTTTTAAAAAATTGAAATAAGAAACCAATTATTACAAACGCAGTGAGATACTTTATTTTAACTCGGTTGTACTTTAAAAAGGCACAAAATTAGATGGCTTTTCTGTCTGTAAGACTGCATCACACTGAAGTCGGCCACTAAAAGTCGCATATTTCGAACCATCAAGCAGACCTGAAGCTAACCATGCAGCCACGATCGCCAAACGGGGTAAAAGTTTGAAAAGTAGCAGAATATAACAAATAGGCCTATACCCTTAACGTGTTCCACGTGTATACAAGAACTTCATTGCTCAGTGTCGCAATCAGGGATGTTGCAAAGGGTACACGGCACCTAAGCCGACGAAGCAGGGGGCCCAAAATTCACAAGTCAGGGGCCTAAAAGGGACAAAATTCACTATTCGTCGAGATTGGGAGCCAGTTTCCCTAAAATTGCGTACTTGTTGAGAGAGTTCCAACATTTTGCCCTTGTACCCCTCCTTGGAAAAATCTAATTATGCACTGCAGTGTTCAATAACGAGTTAGCTTAAAGGACGCAAAATCTCTAAAAAAAAAAAACGTTAGTAATTTTGCCAGTAAACTTGATTTAGACCCCCCTCCCCTTATTTTCTCTTCTGAAGAATTAACAAAATGCTGTAAACCAATACACGCGACGCGCCGTTAAAACATCTTATCGTTTCGGAACTCAACATCCATTTATGAGCGCGATCGGGTTCCGCCAGTAACGTCACTTCCGTCAACTTTCCGCGAAGTCGTTCGCATTTGCAGCTATCCTCTTTCCTCTGACGTCACCTCCTCCCCAACTCCCTCCCCCACCATCTCAGAGCGCATCCCTCCCACAATTCGTCGCGACATACGCGCTCTTTTCCCGGGAAAGGACTCTTCACTTTTTTTTGGGCTCCCCAAACCTCCTATTTAATTGGCTTGTGGCACAACCGAAAAGACAACGAGCGCCCCTTGTGTCGCTTACGAGCAAACATACGGCCCAGCAAAAGCGCCTTCAAAAGAACGCGCGGACAGGAGGAGGATGAAGGGGGGGGGGGGGGGGACAGAACTGGCGGGGGGGGGCAGAGGAGCCGATCAATTGAAACCAAAGGGTAACTCCGTCTTTATGGGCCATTATTCCTCCGCGCAATGGGTTGTAAAAGCCAAGGCGACTCTGGCGGAGAAACGCACAACCACTAGAAAGAGGGCGCAACAGGAGAGAGAGATGAGAGAGACGTCTTTCCGGACGTGGAATATAGAAACGATCTTTCTAGGAAGGGATGTGTGTTGGCCAACACAAGAATGTAGACAAGAAGATGCAAACAAACGGCTAGAGGTTAACTGTTTGATGGTAGAACGCTGGCAGTGTGAAAGCTCGGACATTGCCCGCTGTCTGACAGGATCTTAAAACTTTTCGTTTACCGAGGGTCAACTCGTTGGCTTTAGCTGCGTGCACGGTGCAGCGTCGAAACCTGAAAATCATTTCAACTGCGTGTTTCAAACCTTTGTCACATGGTCGAGCACTAATCCCCACACCCCCACCCTCATTTTAGAGCAGCGACAATACGCCATACTGGTGACGAGGCTAACATCGGAGACGGTCGTTGAGCTAGTTACAAGGGGCACTGGATACACTGGAGGTAACCACAACGGCGTCTTTAGTCAACCCGGTGCTGTAGAGCGCATTTCACAGGCCTCAAAAGCGTGATTTTATCCACTCACATACGCTGCGAAACATATTTTAAGGTTATAAATCGGAAACTGGGAAAAAATTTCTTTGCTGAAAATTGCATCAGCTACCAACAAATCCTAAAAAAATTAGCATTTTTAAGTCCAAGATCTCCGATCTCATGGCATTGGCTTGACAAACTACGCTATGTTTTTACCACCACGTGCACCCAGTGCCCCCTGCAGCTAGCTCAACAACCGGCTCCACATGCAAGCCTCGTAGCAAATATGGCTTTATTGTCGTCGCTCAATAAGTGTACGACCCCCTATGTGGAAAGGAGGCGAGCTCGGTAGGAGTTAACAACCGAGACTACATCTGCACGATCGATTTATTTTCAATATGGTATCGAAGCCTGGGATAGGGGGAGAGGTTGGTCAGAGTGGGGGGGGGGGGGAGCTTTTCGCTGACATCAATAACACACACAACCACTAATAATAACCCATCCCCACCCCCACTTTATTCTTACCGACAGGCATTTGGTCTCCTCACTTTTTTTAAAGGTATAGAGGGGCCCCTGGCAGCATTTCAACACGACTCTGTTGTACGGCTTCTGACACCAGTAAAATTAATTAATTAATGGTACGAATGAAACTATCCGTTCAAGCGCATGAAAATAAATGTTTACCACTTTTTAGCCCCACTTTATCATGGCAGTACCCGAGTTTCGTTCCTAACTTAAACGACTCGCCGCGATTCAGCGACCGACCAACCAACCGACAAGTGGCTCCTCCAACGGATTTTCCCAGAACTAACGGTGCAGAAAAGCTATGTCACTCCGTTCGCATCGTTGAGCCTATGAATAAATGCTGTTATAACCATGAATTCCTTTTAAGCGAATTGGTGAATTTTAATATATACTGTAACGAGAATTGTATGTTGTAAATTGGACATTATATTATCGAGACTTGTTTCCTTGCGACATCTTGGCCATAACAGCTTTTCAGATTGCCTATATACATTTTTTAAAACTGCAAGCAAGCGAGGACTACACTAAAAAACACATTTTAGACACCTAAAAACCATGGGCTGATAAGGCATTTGAAGCTGAGATGGCATGGCCTGAGCGGGATTTGAAGCGCACTTTATGTTTACTTAACTTTTTTGATCACCTTTTTACCATTTCGGAGTATAAGAGGAGTGTTAGTGGGCCCACCCCCTTCTCTCACCCTTCCACATCGGTTGTAAATTTGTTGATTTATATATTTAGAATTAAGAAGTAACCTCTCAAAACATTAGCGCTTACGTAGTGTTGGAGACGTTAAATGAGTTCAAAATAAAACACTAGCGTTCAGTTTGCAACACTAAACACATGATAAACATAAGCTTGCTCGTTAAGCACTTTTTAAAATTGTATTTGTTAAGCTGGGAAATCTAGTTTACACCAGTCCAACTTTAAGATGTGCCATGTCCCATTTGCCCCCATGGCCGTCGGGTTCCAAGACCCGAACTTAAGGGTAAATTTGATAAAAACAAATAATGTTTTACCACTGTAAAAAAAAAACTAAAAAATAACATTTTGAACATTTCAAGGCACTACAATTTCTACAGACGATTTGTTTTACAGAGATTCGAGGGCAGACTTAATCTTTATATAACATCTTTCTCTCAGAGATTGGGCAGGACTTGGAAGAATGGTGAGCCAGTGATACCAACCTTGGATTGGGTTCAGAAGCAAGAAGGATAAATTATGTCGACGCTTCAGAAAATGGTTAAGAGGTAGCCTATCCAATACACGACAGAAACAAGACACAGTTTTCATCGAGACTGCATCATCAGTCAAGGAGTTCCAAATCGGAATTACACGAACAGAAAAAGAAAATAAAGAAGGACTCCTCCATCCCCCCCCCCCGCCCCTCTCCCCCACTCACTAGACTGCTACTCCCTGCTCCCTAATCTCTGTATTTCTTCCTGTTTGTCTAAAATTTAATTTTTAAAACAACTGAAGAGGATACCATTATAATATTAAGAAACAACACACGCAAATTTCAAAACAAAGGCTAAAAACAAAGTCACTCTCGCTCATTTTCAACAAGGACTGGGTTTTTGGAGGTGACGAAAGGACTGTAACTTCGATTGTCTTCTTAGGTTAGGGGACGGTCTACATCGCAACTGTCTCGCGCATTCAAATTTCCCGCTGGAGACTACTGATCTTTATGCGCTGCACTGGGAGCGAAGCTCCGTGATCTTGCGCTTTTTCCTTCAGCATGTCCTGTGTCATGAGGTAGGAGGTTTGGGATTGCGGAAAAGGAGAATGGCTGCAGGTTTATGAGGCAAGTCCCTTCATTTTCCAGAAGTCTTATCAAAATTACCTCCATGGCTTCCCATTAGGGCTCTTCAAAGACTAAGTACTTGTTAAACATTATCTCGAGTATTTAGCCTTTCTTTTGAAATTTGTGGTTGTGTTTGTTGATTATTATGACTGAATCACTTCAAAAACCTAATACACAAGGTACCCACTAACCAACAATTGCAATTATACAGTTTGAACCGTTTCATAATCATACATTTTGAACCCCTCCTCAAATTGAACTTGAAAGTTGTTACGACGCGTTTTTCGTTTTCGCTGTATAGCTATGCTTCACACAGGCTATCATTTACACGCGTCATTTTCAACGTGTAACGTCATTCATTTAACAAGCATTTAACAAAATAAAAAACTGAAGCAAAAAGTGAACGCATACCGAGCACGTTGACATATGAACGCAAGGGAAGGGGGAGGAGTAAAATGGGGGGGGGGAGGGTGGCAACAACTAACGAGTACCTAGGAGGTTATGAGCCGTCGTTTTGTTCTTGTCTGTGTACATTTCTGCATACAGCAACGTAGCTAGAGGGTAAGGAACGCGGTCCGAGTCTTTACTGGTAGGTGACAGCCGTCCTTATTTATGTACAGCAAGGAGTCGGACGAACACAAGTCTTTCTATCACCTCCCCCTCGGCATTAACAACTCTGCCTCCCCCCCTCTCCTCCTTCCCTTCCCCCTTAATTCTTAACCCCCCCTGGGGCGCGCACCCTGACGGGTACGACGCGTTTAAGTATTCCAAGCGGTGCGTCCGTTCACGTTGCTAGGCGCTGAATTATTCTCATTAAAACATCCTCTGATGGGATTTCAGGGAGGAGAGGAGAAGAAAGAAAGAGCTGGCGAATGAATATGCCGCCAGCCATGCTCACTCCATCACTGCGAAGGAACCCTGTGACGTAACATTCAAAGAACGTGAAAGCACAGTCCGGGAGAAGCCTGACATTCGGCAAGGAGAAAGCTCTTGGGCCAGTGTACAGTAGCTGCAGATAAGTCACGTTCTCTTCTTGATCTTTGTTTTGTCTTTCGTAACTGCAACTTACTTCCGTTTGCTTCTGGACTTAACAATCAAACATAAAAAAAATTCGAATGGTGACGGATCCTTCACTTTAAGAGCTCAACGTCTCTCAACCCATCTGCACTCCAAACATACTTCAGAAAAGGCCTTTTTTTTTCAAGTACAGGATGGTAACAATACTTACCCAGCTATATCTGCAGATCAAATCTGTTCGAATATTTTAAAGTATTTTTGCAAGAGTAAACCTTTTTCATATAGAATGTTTTTTCATTGCAGATTCTTCTTCGGAAATATACAATTTAAAGAGGTATTGAATGATAATGAATACAGGGCTGTGGCTAGCGGGAAGAGGAGCAGGGGGAGGGGGGGGGAGCAAGTGCCAGTCTTAAGAAAGACTGAATAGTGAACAGGGCATAAAAAAAGTCTTACCCAAATGAAATTATCATTGAAATTTTCATTGCGAGGCCTGGACGATATCATGGTCGTTTGGCTCGCACAAGTCCTCTTTCAAAAGTTTCAAAAAGACGCTGACTCGGTTAAGCCGTTTCAGTCTGTGTCAAACAAAATGACTGGTTCCGCACAAAACACACATGTAGTTTTATGTGGTTATTTCTGATAATACGTGCGCAGAATGTTGGTCTCGTCCACCAAAAGGACGTAGTTTCAATTCAGCCATGACTATTTTTGTGACTATTTTTCGCTTGATGTTTGAAGGGGATAATTCAAGAGACATAAAACCATCGCCAGTTTGTATCGATAAAAAATGTATTCGAATGAGAAAGTCTTGTTCGGTAGATGTGCGACCAGTCTTGCGTAAAGACTTATTGGAAATTCTTTCACTCGGTGTTTATTGCCAAAAGCATGTGAGATTTTGACTGCGAAATCTAGCAGTCCAGGTACGTGCATAGAGACATGGCAGAACCAGAATAAATTGGGTGGAGCTCCATTGGAAAGAAGAGGGTAAGAAAGGGGGAATCTGATCTGAACAAGAGCCTTCCTTTATCCTGAGGGCACTTGTTGGTGATTTCAAGATCCAATTACCTACCCCCAAGAAGTTTTAGAAAAAACTTATTAAACTTTGTCCTCATACTACAGCGGGACATCGGGCTGTAACGCAACCTAACCATTGGTGACATGAAATTTTCAAGTCTTTTTATTTATTTTTTTATTGTGAACGTCAGCAAATTATCAGCAATGAGAAAAATACTGACCTATATCAGTGGTTACTATTGCGGGAATTACGAGCCTGCCTGCTGTAAATTTAATAACGATCTTACAGATTTATTTCAAACATTAAATCGCGCAGTGGACTGACTCTGGACTGAGCTTTATCTGGTAGCTTTACTGGTAGCATTTAATGTGTAGGGCATTAAAGGAATTAAACTTTTCTGTGGAAAATAAAGTGAAAAAAGGACAAACACTAAGTTTTAATTGTGTAAGTGCAGTTTTTTCCTATTGTTTTTTTTTTTCTGTTTTATTTATACCATGCGTACCATAAATACGCTGACAAACGTTATGGAGGGCAGGGAAACAAGCAATTAATGCTAATAAACCCATATCCTAAAATGAACCGATACCAGATACAGGGTGCAGAGATTTCCAAACTAAAACCGTTTTGGGGGAAAAATAAAAAATAAAAATATCAGAACATAACTTGGTACACGTTCACAGCATTATACGTGCAAACTCAAATCCATCGAGCGGCACATGAGTAGCACATTTGGGAGGGGGAGGGGGCATTTGGGAAGGAAACATTTCGAGGGGGGGGGGTGTTTCCGTGCCCTCTGTAACCACCCAACGTTATTTATGGGACACTCTGTATATATTTACTTATTTATTTATTTATTTATTTACTTTTTTTTCCAATAAAACAATCGTGCAGATTTGTAGACTAATTTCCGTCTTAGTTGGGCCTGATTCATTCACACGTATAGTTCTTAAATGGAGAAATGTATACGAGAAAGAAGTTACCACATGTAATTGACAGAACATAAAAATGAGCCAAAACAGCTGTTTCGCCAAAAACGTTCATAAATACCTGTATTTCCGAACCTACATGGATTCCTTTTTCAAAGAGGTCTCTATTTCGACGGGTCACCCCGATACTAGCTGATTTTTTTGAAGAAGAACACCATGTAGGTTCGAAAATTCAAGTGTTTATTAAAGTGTCTGGCGAACTGAGCTGGTTGGCCTCATTTTGATGTAATTTTAATTAACAATTATGCGAGTTTATAATAATCTGTGTTTTGTTTAAGTATAGTGCATTTATTATCTGTAATACACAATAATTAAATTAACTATAAATATAAGATTGGTCACTCGTATTATACTATTTTATGCGCAAATATTATGCGTGGAAAAATACCACGTGCTGAGGGATTTAAAGGGACATTTAAAGGGATAAATTATATTGAATTGTAACGTGAGTGCAGTAATGCAACTAAAAATAATACAACTATGCGCACGGCTCCAGGCCAGAGCTCTTGTTAAATAAAATGAAATTGAATTTCTAGATTTTTCTAGTGTCTTTTAAATATTTAACATTGTATATAGTATAGTAAAGTATATTGCACTTGTAATTATTATTATTATTATGACTATTATTACTTTAATAGTAAATAATTTTAGTTTTAGTCTTATAAAATTGTACTGGCTACCATGCACGTTAATTGTGTGATTGTAACATACTGTAAGGAACATTTTAAAACTCTGCATAATGTTTAATTTTATGTTCAAATGCGCGTAATTGTGTCATTTAAGCTTTGACAGGTTAGCTATTTTCACTGAATAAATTATGATTATTATTATTGGGTCGCCAGACGGTGAAAGCAGGCATTGTGACAGCCAATCAGAACGCAGTCAAAAAAAAAATAATGCGATAGGATGAGCATGTTCATCTTAAATGGCAGCAGTGAAAAGGGGAGAGGGGCGCATGTTCATTCTTTGCAGGGTAGCAAAGAATAAGGGCGACCAGCTGGCCAGGCCATGTGTAACAATCAGCAACAAACGAAATATGACGACATGCAATTGTTGACGAGAAACTCGGGGCAATGAAACTCTGGGTCGCAACAGAAACAAACGCTAATACGACAACAAAAACGAGTCAGTGTGACAACGTGTCTGTTAACCAAACCGGCGTACGTTACGCCGGGATCGGCTAGTCATTAGTATTATTTAAATTAAAGCGTCGCAAGTACATATGGCGAGCCTTTCACCCTCGATTCCAACAGGCTGAACAAATTTCTAGTTGGAGCTGATCGAAGCGAGCAAAAGCTTTGCCTCAAATTAATCGGCGCGCATCTTGCACGTGCTCGCTTGTGCTCATCAACACGCGCACGTGGGCGTTCTAGGAGACTGCACCCGATATCAAGCGGAAACGCCAGCTTGGTGTCCCAACGGTAATGAAATTGACGCGCCACCTTTAAAACAACGTAGCGATATTGAGGAGACGGAGGCGCTAGCAGCATCGTAGTCCCTTCTTGTGTAAGCGTGGTTTAAGTTCGCAACAGGGCGAAACACGGCAGCTTATTCAGTGGTGACATGCATTTTATTCGACTTCAAAAATGGTAAAGGAGGAGGGAAGTAGAGAAGTTGAGGAATTGTTCTGTGTATCTTAGTGACTCGCTGTAAATTTTTTTTCGTGTTTGGCCGCTGTTTGGTCAATTTATACGATACAAATATAAATAAATTTCCAACTCTGTTGGCCATGACGTTTTATGAAATTTTACGACTTTTTACCTTGCCACACAACTTTCGTAGCCGTGGGTTTTAAAATCAGAAGTAGGTCACATCCTAAAGAAAATAGTAACTAAAACAATCTCGCCCTAACGTTCCATTATATCGTTTCTAGCTAACCAAAAGGAAATGTTTAAACTGCTTCAATCGACTCGGGTTATTAGTGTATATAATGATTTTTATTTCAGGCCCGTTTGCAAGATTGAATGCCAGTTGGCTCTGAATTAACGAGAGGTCGAAACACACACCTACTTTTTTTATACGAAATTTTAAAATATTCTTCATGCAAGTCGTCTTCTTACCGTCGACACCAATTCTTAGCTTAGCAAAAAAAAAAAAAAAAAAAAAAACATTGGAATACGGCAGTAAGGTTTCAGGTGAACTAAAATCTTACAGGAAAGTTTATTCGTCTTCCTTTGCTGTTTTGACTTCGGATCAGTTGAACCTTACCTCAAATATCAAACGAGTGCGTTTTTGTTTGCTATAATATAAAATCTATGGCCGTGTAGGCTAAGTATATGGCCGAGCGGTAGACGTCGGCCTTTAATTCAAGCGTCGTGGATTCAATTCCACACTCAGGCAGTCTAACATTTAACTCCAAAAGATATGGGAAATAAGTTTTCATCTATTTTAAATTAATATTGGTCGAGTCAATTCGGCATTCCGTGTTGTGATACTGACGCGTATCGTTTCGTATTTTCGTTCATGAATTTTTTAGTTTGAGCTATCTTTATCTAAGTGATGGAGCGCTCTCTCCATCAAATTAAGGCTTACTCCACAAATACAAGCTGCGTCTTATACTGAGTTACTTTAGTTTTTCCTTTCCACATAACCTTCGCGTTCGCGACGTTTCTGGTTGACATTTTACTGAAGTTAAAAAAAAGTAATAATAATCAAAATTAGTAGCATATTAGTTACAAAATTTTAATTCGCAATTTCAAATTTCCCTATTCTGTTGCTGAGGTATTACTTTATTTCAAAATAGGAACAAATGAAAACAAGATAGTGGCTATCAATTTCCATAAAGACACCCCTATACACACTAACTTGAGCACTCATTAAAAAAATTAGTTCTGCTTTATTCGCACCGCTCTTTAACCCATAAAACCGTGGCCGAAAGCGTTTATTCGCAAAATTGCAAAATAAAATTTGCATGAAGGTTTCGAACGCTTACGCCTTGATTTATTTTAACCAGCTTTAAAATTAACCCTAGTAGCCCAAATTAACAAGTCAAGGGTCAAAAAATAACGCTCATGGTTTTATGAAATTATGACTTTTCAACCTCACGATTCGATGCTTTGCGGAAATATTTTGGCAACTTTTGAACTAAAAGGTGGCAGATAAACACGTCATACTTCTTTCGGCATTGCAATATAGCTGTCGGGGAACCAAAAAAATCCGACATCTGCGCAGAAAACGTATTTGATTTTTAATTGGTCTTAATCCCTTGTAGGAAAAAAAAAAGAAGAAAACAAAAACTCGTTCCTCAGGTTTTCCGATTAAATAATGTAAATTATTCATTTAGCGTTCTTTCTTTGCTGCGCCGCGAATAAATATAAGATAAATTCTTTTTTTTTTGTCTTAAATGCCGCAAGTGGGGCTATTGACTGATACATCATAAATAGTTTTTCCACTCTCAGTCCACACGACAAAGCAATAACAACTTGCTAAACGTCTTCATTGCATTATCATACTTTTTTTCTTTTTTTAAATTCATATGAAAAACCTTGCATATTAAATGTTGTCACTTAAAAAAAAAAAACACTCCAACAGAAACACGGAAAGATGAACGAACGAACAGCTTTAGAAGGCCTGCTATCTCTCTGGGAATCGTACTAAAATCTGTCGACCAAAAGGGAAATCCTAGAAAAGCCACAAAGGCCGAATTCCTTAAGGAAATCCAAGTTTTTAACAATGCAGTTTTCAGCTAAGTAGCCTGTAGTGTAGCCTAGCTAGGCAAGCTCTTCAGTTGTGTGCTTCTGTTGAGCTTAATGATTGTGGCCTCATCATGTAGCTCTTCAACTACATTCATTTGGATGGGTTTGCTAGAATGTTTGTCTTTGTCTTTATAACTCTTTACATTAATTCAGATGCAAACCTATTTCCCACGGCCTCTTTGATTTCAGGTTTTCTGAATATTGTTTATGGTGTTATATTGTTCATTGATTGCCTGCCTTTCTTGCGATGACTTGTGTACGGAACTTTTGATATATTTACATTATACACATACCATTGTGTCGTTTATGTATGCTTAATATGTGTAAGATATCTTGATGATTTTTGCCTTATCTTTTGTGGATCTTACACATGATTGTAACGTTGTGGTTTGTGTTTCGTCATTAAATATGACATTTGACAGTTTTTTTGGAGTTTCATGCTTGGTCAATAGACACAAATCCAAGTTTTTAGCAATGCAGTTTTCAGCTAAGGTAGCCTGTAGTGAAGCCTAGCTAGGCAAGCTCTTCAGTTGTGCGCTTCTGTTAGAGCTTAATGATTGTAGCCGCATCTTGTAGCTCTCCAACTACATTCATTTGGATGGGTTTGCTAGAATGTTTGTCTTTATCTTTATAACTCTTTACATTAATTCAGATGCAAACCTATTTCCGTTGCCTTTTGGACTTAAATCTCAGACTGTCTGAGCAAGAATTGAACCCTCGAATTCGGACACCGAAGCCTACCGCTAAGCATATATGACACGGCCGTGTCAGTGTGGCTTAGCGGTAGAGTTATGGCCTTTTTAGTGTCAAAGATCAAGGGTTCAATTCCCGTTCAGGTAGTCTGACATGTAAGTCCAAAAAGCAATGGAAATCGGTTTCCATTCGTGTTATTTATCATTAATCGAGCCGATTTGGTTTTCCGTCCTGTTTATTTATAACTTTAGCATCTATCTGTTCGTTCTGTAGCTCTTTAGCCGTATTTGATCGCTTTGTTTATTAATCTATAGTAAATACAGTCAGTCAGTAATGAGCCATGGATTCAGTTAGCAACTTTGACGTCAACGGAATACGGTAGTATCTGCCAATTCATATTGTAACCCACACAAAATCGTTCCGTTTTAGCGTGTCGCCATCTATCGTACATCATTAGGCTTGGCAGAGGTTACCTGCGTTTGAAACATTTCTTGCTACGAATTTAAAGATAAAAATATCCTAGTAGTGCACAATATTAAATACAATACACACGATGTTTTGGGGGTAAATACACCCTGTTATCCAGTATGGAAATCAACTCAAAGCCTTCGTACAAAAGTAAAACAAAAACAAACAAGAATCATGTTAACGGCAGACATTCCAATTTAAAAGTAACAAATTTTAACTTCTAATATACAGTCGCAGGGAAGATGCCGTCTTTGTCGTCTTGCTCGGCTAACTATGCATTTTCTGTTTCTGTCAGCAATGCATAGGTTCTAGTTCTAAATTTTACATTTTTTACTTTTAAATGTCTTTTACTTTCAAACTGGAGAGTCTGCCATTATCATGATTCTTGTTTATTTTTGTTTGATCTCTGCCTTTCAGCTTATTTCCACCCTTGAGAACAGAGCGCACTTATCCACGAAACGTCGTGTTTATTGTATTTACTTGTGAACTCTAGCCTATTTTTATGTTTAAACTACTTTCCAGTGCTGGTTTTGCTTATGTTTGCTACGAATTGGGCCTATAAGTGTTTCTATGCCTAAATAAAAGCATGTCAACTTAAAAGGACGTTTGCGAAATAGCGTTTGCAACATTTACAATACATAGGTTATAGTGAATGTAGCAAAACCGCTTCTCAAAAAGTAGAAAATAGGAAAATGAATGCTTTGGAACTAGACGCGTCTGAAGTAATGTTGTATACCTGAGCCATATAGGAGGCTCCATTAAGCCTCAATACCCTCATATACGAATGCCAACCGGGACGAATGTGTATTTAATAAATAATATTTGCATTCACGAACTGTGAACTGGTAGTAAACAGACTGTAACCATATTGCGTACGTTAGTACACAGTGTGTCAAAGTACAGGATGGTCCATAAAAAACTGACGACCCAAAATCGTGCAAGTCCAACTTTTCTAGCTAGCACCCCTCAGAATCAGAAGAGGACAGAAATCAAATCTAATGAAAAAGGAAGATTTTTGTCCTCTCCTGGTTCTGAGGGGTGGTAACTAAAAACGTAGGACTTAGTACAGTACAAGCGCGACTATTTAAGCCTAAATGATAACTACTACGGTAATTAGCTAGTGTTTATTATACGCTAATCTGTTAAACTGTAAAAACATGCGTATCTGCGTATTAAATTAAACACAGTTTAGACATACCTAGAAAACATGTTGCAGACGTGACTCAGTTTAATAAAACGCTAGCGCCTAATTTGCAACATTTTATAAACACGTGCCTAATGGCAACAAGTGTTTAAAATAAAACAGTAGTGCTTTTAATTTAAACAGTTAGGGTTTATTCTACAACACGCGATAAACATAATTTTCAAGAACATGCGCTGCAATGTGAAACACCAGCGCTACAAAATAATACACTACTGTTTTATTTTAAACACGTTTGTCGCTTATGTGCGTTGAACATGTGTTTATATAAAGTGTTGCAATTGAACACTAGTGTTTTATTTTACACGCATCACATTTCACGTGTACCACGCACTAGATAAACACTAAATGTTTTGAAAGAATTTTTTTCGGCCAGTGGTATTTGTAAACTGCTGTTACGTGTTTTTCAGGTCAAAACTACTAAAAACTTTTTCCAGGTGTGTCTAAAATGCGTTCATTTTAAAACGCATGTTTTTACCGGGAAGTTGGTGCGCTGCAGAATTAGATTTAGTTTCATATTTCGTTAGTCATTAACTGTTTGCCATAATTTTTACTTGACGTGTGGTGGTGAGTAAAATTGAGAGAGAGGCTTGCCTTGACACACCCACGAACTAAAAACTCTTTACTTCAAAGCGGACCTACATTATTACACGCTTCTATGTTTATTTATAGATCTTTATGCAAGTCATCATGAAAGTCAAATCGCTACCGAGTTTCAACCAGTGGAACTTTTTTTGCCAAATGCAACGATTCACGTTTTTTTATCACATTTCCAGATGAAGGCAGGCGTTGACGTTTGGCATTCACAGCACAGAATAAAAGAAACAAAACAAAAATAGATAATTAAAGTTATTCTAGCACCGCATTACGCACTGACTTTTATTCCGTTATTCTTATTTTTTTTTAAAAGCTGCAAGTTCTTTTAAACGGGATTTTCACTTCGTTATATGGAGGTTGGAGACGTCCTTACGTTCTTGACGCGACCTTGCCCTTTGCTGCCGCTTCTTTTTAATTCAGTGGCCACCATTTTTTTTTTTTTTTTTTTGCTTCTGTTTCTCACCGGTAGGAGGAGCCGTGCTATTTTATTTGGCAGGCTGAACCGCCTCGAGTTCAAGTTACTTCATAATAGCTGGATGGATTGGCATATCAAGTAGATTAGCTGGACAAAAAAATGGTTAGAAAAAAGGCATCAGAGCTCGTGACCCCATGGAAATCACAGCTATAGGGGTAAACAAATTTTTAAAAAAGCTTCACAATAATGCTAACAATAACATTGGAATGATAACAAATCTTACGTTAGTAAGCGAAGATTATACGACGGGATCAGATTTCACTCGAACGAAACAAACTATAAGTTGAACTCCAGTTCCAGGAAACAAGGATGGTTTTCACTCACTGGTAATGTAAGATTGTGAACGCAATTTGTGTTTGTTTCTTATTTGTGTGTGTTTTAAATGTGTGTGTGTGTTTTGTATTTTAAGTCTGTTTCGTGAAAGCGGCTATGTGCGTATTTTGTGTGTGCATTTCTAAATAAAACACTGCTGTT
>JAHWFP010119562.1:0-13628 GCA_023313725.1 Lithobius niger | reverse complement strand
GAACCCAGGACCTTTGAAACCAAAGGCCGAGGTCCTACCACTGAGCCATACTGACACGGCCTTTATATGTATATATATGCACGTGTTAAATGGACGTTTCCTTTTAAAAGACCGTGTCAGTATGGCTCAGCAGTAGGAGCTCGGCCTTTGGTTTCAAAGGTCCTGGGGTTTCAAAGGTCTCAGGCAGTCTGACATACAAGTCCAAAAGGTAACGTAAATAGGTTTGCATATGATCTGTATTTAGTTATTTCTTGTGAGCCTTTGGCTTTCCCGTCTTTAATCATTATTTCACGTTTAAGTGTTCCATTCGTTTCACTTGGAGGATGGTGCGGCAAATAAGCGTCCCTCCAGTGGCGATTGGAAAGTGTTTGTTTTTATGTATATATGCACGTGTAAAATGCTGCCTATGGACGTTTCCTTTCAGGCCGTGTCAGTATGGCTCAGCGGTAGGACCTCAGCCTTTGGTTTCAAAGGTCCTGGGTTCGATTCCCCGCTCAGGCAGTCTGACATATGAGTCCAAAAGGCAACGTAAATAGGTTTGCATCTGTATTTAGTTTGTGGTTTCAGTTAAATACACCATAACCACAGTGTGGGATTGGGCCGCCCGGGAAGCAAATAACTTTTTTTTTTTTACATGGACTGCCGGATCTCAAGCGTTACTACTTAGCTCAGCCCAAAATTACAGTAATTTTTTGTCCAAATTGCAACCCTCGCTCGAGCTATCACGCTTCTGTGCCTAAACATATTAATAAACAAAAAAAACGGAACGTTTAATGTTAAGAGTAAGGGTCTAAAAGACTAAACCTAAAAGGAACACGTACAAGCCTTGACAGTCAGGGTCTAGGTGTGAAATTTTGTCAGAGGCTGGTAAGCATTAGACCCTTACTACCCGGTGGTTAGCTAAGTTTTATTCTATTCGGACAGAACGTGTGTATGAACGGTTGTAGCAGGTTTTTAAGAACTTTCAATAATGATTCTAGACATTCGTATTACGGTATATAAAAAAAAAACATAGATTTTATTAGTAAATGTGCTAGAACAAAGTACATATACTGATAGATTTTTCAAATTTTAAAAAACCTTCAGCTCGACCCCATGAATCCGACTGAAGAAAGAGCTACTTCACCATTCCTCCACACCCTTAGGAGGACAAACGCTGCTTATCGACAACACCAGGCCTAACTTTTCCTATGCTGACTCTGCTCGACTCTCCACAAAGGAACCCTATGCTATACCGATTACTTTTTCAGGTCCTGGTGGGAAGCAGGGCTTTGAGTATCGACTCCGACCCCCTCCTTTCATGTGGAAGAGCACGGGACTCGGATGATGATGTTAATGGTGATGATGATGCCAAAAAAGGGTTCTCATTTTTGAAAAAAGGGTGCAGCCCCACAGGCGTGTAATCCACAAAATCAGGCACCAAATAGCCCCCCCCCCCCCCAAAAAAAAATATCCCTATGCTACAAAGGATCCTAGTCTTTATCCTTCCTGTTCCACCTCAAATCCCAGAAGATACACATTAAACTCCTATGTATGTATCGGTACGGTTGGTGGATCGGCCTGGGAGGCTGTGTTCCACGTGACGCAGATTGTAGGCGAGCTGGTTCTCGCAGCAGTCAGTTGTCTAAGTAAGCATGCGCTTTGATGTGATTCTTGTGCAAAAATCTTAATACAGGGCAGTTGATCGAAGTAAATACATGTGGAGGCGTACCGAGTTCGAATGAGAACCTTGAAGTGGTAGATTACTCCGTTCGAAATAAAGCAGAAAACTTGAATGCTAACGGGGGTGGAGTATTACGTGGAAATACGCGTTTTCCAGGGCAAAGAACACCGTGAACTAGTCCTGATGAAGCGACTCCCTCACCGAAGCCAGAGTTTCCATCTGAAAAAGTTCTTGGAGGATGAATTCGTTCAGCTGGTGTAGGTGGAAGATTAGTCTCTGCCTCCCCTCTTCTTTGGGGGTCACACCTGCTGAGCTACAGAACCCTGGTGTCCCTGGCGGGGACCTTCAAATAGCATCTTTGGCTAGGAGAGCGGCCACAGCTTCCTCTAGGTGAAGGTCTTTGTGAGTCAGTAGCCATGTTGCATGTTGATGCCTTTTTTGACAGTTGGGGTTGAGGCACATAGAGGATAGAAGCCATCCCTGACGAAGATAAGACGAAGGCATCTTCCTTAACCTTAACTTGCGCCTGACTGGCCAGCGAAAGGGCACAGGTTGAAACGAGGACTTGTCACTTTTGACTTATCTCCCCTTTTCACAGCCGCAGTAACTAGAATATCCTTGCTTAGGCTGGGATCCCAGCTCTTGGCAGGGAAGCAGGTTACCTCATCCACCGTGTTTTCCCTTCAGTATGGTGCTGGCCGAGACATTTTTGCAATGATTTGATGTGGCCAGTGGATTCCGAAAGGGCAGCTTTTCGTAAGGTACTCATACGTGGTGGGGTGTGTTGACTCCTGGGCTTTTCTTTCGGTGCCATCTGGGCTTTCCCCTTTTCATTCAGTTCCGGAGTGCAGTCAAGGACTTCCCATTGAACAACTTGTCACAACCGTGAAACGGGAGCAGTCTAAGGCACATTGGTAGCCAAATCTAAGTAGGGCTCTCGATGCCGAAACACTGCATACCCAACCAGGGACAGCTTAACCCCCTCCCCCTCCCAATCCATGGCTTGCTCTGGAAGGTGGATGTTTATTTGATGAGGATCAACGATTGTAAGTCTGACTCAAACTGTTTGAGTGGCGTCTTAATGTAAGGCGGACGGCTGATGTAAGAGTCTTACTCCAAAGTAATCTCCTACATCAGGACCTCAGCCATTTTGTAGGTCGGGAAGTTGTTGGAGCTTCGTGCCTTGAAGCCGCATGGGCCAAAGAAAAAGTCTTTTTTTTCTATGCATCATGTTGAGGGAGCTCCTTTCCAAGCACAATTGGCTCCCCTCCTTCTCAAAGCATGCTGCCAATATCCAATAATACACATACAGGACCCTGGACTATGGCAAGAGACTCGGGGAGGTGGGGGGGGGGGGAGGGGGCATCCTCTTTGCTTGCATAGATGGTTCCTCTGCGTTGTTTGGTGGCCTCACTGGCATTTCTTTGCAAAAACAGGACGACAACAGGTAGTGGTTCATAATGCCAATGATCGCTTCGAAGAGTTATTTTTGGGAGGGGGTAGGTACTGTGCCTCCCACAGTGGAAACATCCGTGTCACTCGTGAAACTTGCATGCCTTTACGAGTCCTTTCGAAGGTTGCCTCGTGTCATGTAGTCGCCGACTGGTTCCCCATGGCTGGACCCACCTGGCATCAAAGTTTGTGTTTCGGCAAGTGATGATCCCCTATGCTGGTTGCCAACTAGTGATGGGCACCAACTGCGATGGCTACCGACTAGGGTTTCCAAACCCGGCCCTAAATGCCAACCCTGGGTGTTCAGATTTCTAAAAGGTAAAACCCGGATTTTTCTGGGTTACTGGCTTTTACAAAAAATTGAACAAGATGCAACGTGAGTTTATATAAGTCTCACCTCGCAAAATAACAAACATTAGAATACAAAAATTTGAAGTGAACTCGTAACACTTAATAACTTTTTACACACTTTTTTGAAAATTTCTTAAACTTCTTAAACCAATCCTTTTGATTAAAATTAACTTGCATCAACTTCAGCAATAAATAAAGGTTTGCGTTTCTCGTGACGTAGCCACCAGCTGAGCTGATGCAGCCGCCGCCTGAACAGGAAGTGAAGAAGCAACAACGAGGTTGCTATAGCATTGAGAGAATAAGGAGGCTTTCTTGCTTGCTTAAGTCCCATCACCGACCGATGGTCATTCAGGCATAGCGTAGCTCACTCACATCATTCTTGTCAATAACTAAAATACTGCATTTGGAGCGTGTACGCAAAAGTAATGGCGCGAAAGAGCGAAAACACTCCATAATGGAGGTGAAAATGGACATGGAGCCTCCATTTCACAACAATATTTCGGGTACCCGGGTTGGAAACCCTACTACTGACAGCTGCTGACTTCAGTGTCCCCACACTGAAGTAACCCCACAACCTCGACCCTTGGTGAGAAAGGCCTGCAGATGTCGTCACACGGGTTATCGGTAGAGTCCCACAGATGGCACCAGCAGCAATTCAAATGACGATCCCCAGGCGTGAGCTGATTCCCACACCTACCAAAGACAACGTTTGCCATGATATTAAAGTTTTAACGTTTGAACGTATATACAGTTTTCATGAAAAACATACTCGCGAATATAATGAAACTGGAGAGCAAACTGGATGTGTGCGTCGCGTGTGGTGTTCAACGATCAGTGACGATGGCTGACAGGTGGTGCTGTTACCAGCACGTGATACCACATATTGGGAGATGCTTCCAGGTAGTGCAAAATTTGTTTAAAATGGATCAAGAGAGAGAGCCTATTTTAACGAAATAACAAAAGGTAACAGTTTTCGTAACACAGTAAAGCCATTGTTTTCTCTGTGGGCGTAAGTCGGGGTTTCATATGTAAAGGGCTGGTTACGAGTTGGCCTACTACGGACGGATCTTCTCAAGGCTAATAGTTCGTAAACTGTAAGTGGCGCAACCTGAAAAGATTTTCTGGGGGTGAGAACGGGGCAACAAAACCAGCTGTAGGATCTGAGGAAGCTGTAAGCTTATCTAGCGAATTCCGGGGAAACTGAAGCATTTTGCGTTGCATCAGTTCCGTACTCAGCTTCTGGAGAATATTTTTTTTTTACATATTCTCCTGGGATTTATTTAGCATTATAGAAAGTTTCTAAAATAAGCATGACTATTTTATGCCTGATCGGCATGACGGAGATGTCTCCAAGGTAATTCTGCGTCATGTTCTGTCGCTCGTACTGAGTCCTGGCGTTTAAAACCGCAGGACGAAATTCCCTGATTTTTCCAGGTTTTCCAGACCAAAGTGATACTTTTCCCTGAATTTTTTATTTTCTTTTTTGGTCGAAGGTAGGTGCAATAGGACTAAATGAATTGTTTCACATTTCACCGTCGCACCACTAAATCAAAAATCCCATTCATCAAAATGGTACTGGCAATACAATCTTCACTAGTAATTCTTTCCACCCAATCGAAAATTTAAACGGTAAGCCTTTATCTCCAGGAATCCTTCCGGAAAGTGTTGAAATTCCGTGACATTCAGTATATATTAGGCAAATTCCCTGATTTTTCCCTGACTTTTACAGACTTGATAAATTCCCTAAAATTTCCAGGGTTTTCCCTGTTTTCCAGGTTGAACACCACCCTGGCCATGAGGCCAGTTGTCGAACTAGTGACAGTTTATAATTTTGCGGAAAACTCCTCTAAAAATTACGTTTTGCAGTTTTTTATCTAATAAATATGTATGAAAAACATCGCTTGTGCAGTTAGTAGCCCCAGAATGTGTCAGTTCCCAAGCAGTATCGTTTAAATGATCCTGAAGTGCTTATTTTCCTTTAAATGTTAGTTTTGAAAGTAACCTTACACACATTTATTTACCAATGGACAATTTTAACGATTTGTGTCTTGTTTACGTTACGGTTTTTGTTATTACACATTTTAGATTCCCAGTCATTTCAGATCACTCATTTGAATTGCCAATTGAGCTAAAAACATGTGTAAAAATTTATACCAAAACACATCTGGTATGGTCTACTGGTTAGGGTGCGTGGCTTTACCCCAGGCGTACCCGGTACCGGTATATTTTTATCAGTTAATTAATATACCACGTTCACGGAACAAACTTCTTTTAGAGTTGATTTTTATAATGGGTTTATACTGCCGCAGTTAAATCGTGCTTAAGGTATTATATTGAAGAATGCAGCTCTGCAAACGAAGTCACTTTGCTTCTAATTCCAGAAAGTAAAAAACAAATAAATCGCATACTGTTCTAATGGCGCATTTGCATTCTCACAGCTAGAAGCTAGAAATTATTTTAAATTCCAACATGGCGGCGGTTTTAGCTCTGCCAGCTCGCAACGAAACGAGTCAATAATTGAGTTTAGAAGCGATTGGGAAAATTGTTTCGTCGAGTGAAATTCTTTATTTACCGTGACGAATTATAAGACTGGAAGCATTTGTTCAAACGATGTTAGATTTAGCTAATCCAGGAAGCGTTGTTACCATGGCAACAGTGCCTTTGCCATCGCGATTAAATTTTAGCAGCGAGAATGCAAAGGCGAGTCGTTGCGTAAACGTGCCCTAAGATAAAGGGGGAAAAATTAAAATTAAAAACATAATCTAAATTTATCACATCACATCGCTACAAGCTTACACAGTGGTAATGAAAAATTATTATGAACATGAGAGGGTTTATAAAAATAAAATCAAGAAAAGTAAATTGAGTGCTACCATCCATTAAAAACAACATTTTATTGCCACGAAAATGTCATTACCTTTATTTAACATAACAGTTTCGCCCTATTGGAACTCTATATCCCTAGCTTGAAAGTTGGCTTCCCTCCCGGGCTCGTAACCTACTGCGCAAGACAGGAACTGGGATCGCCTATATAAGCGGATCGCAGCGATTCCCAGCATCTTTCTTCCTAGGCAGCCACTGCGAGTGGTTGTTTGTGAGCTCTCCTTTTCTCCTACGGACCTTCTCTCAACAAGGACATAGCTACATTACCGACCGGCCTCAGCCGACCCACCAGGTCACCCGGTCAGAAACTTGTTCCTGCAAGGTTCCTTTCTTCTTCAAGCTTTTAGAGCAATGGATTCCGGGCCCGGTCCCAACCCGATGAAGTTCTCTGCTTCCTGCAGAAACTGGCGTTGGCCCCAGCAGTACATGCGCCAGTTCCTGAAGAGGATCGTCGTTTGGATTCCGGATCCGCCCTTCCCTTGGCCCGAATTTTCGACGCCGCTTCTGCTTACCTGCAGAGTGGAACCCAACACTCAGCCCGGAGCCTTTTACGGACTGCATCTTCCTAACCGCCTTGCGTTGGTTGGGATACCATTCTGTTTACATACCCGTGCACCACCCTTCCTCTTCTTTAAAGACAACCACGGCCCGAGGTTTGGGCCCAGACTCGCGACCAGGCCCGGTACCCTTTTCTCTTTGTCTCACCTTCGATTCTTCGTCTTTGGGGCAGAAATCTCTCGACCACTACGGTGTTACACACAGTCGACCCGTTCTCCTTCCTGTCGATTCCTTTCTGCAGCGAAACGCCTTACCTTGTACACTCCGACCTGCGCTAAGGAACCTACTGTTCAATACGCCTTCAGTTCTCTGTCCTCCAGAACCATGACCTCCTCCCTTACAAGCCTCAGGTTGCGCTTCAAAGCCTCTTCATCAAACAACCTGGTCTGCACCATGATGCCTCCTATTCTCCTTCCAACTAAAACTATAGCCACTAGAGCACTAGTGCATCTTCTGCTTCCCGGTGAACCAAGGTTTGGTGTTTGGGCCAAGGCCATAGGCCGGGCCCGGTACCGTTTGTTTTCGTTCCATTCCCAGATCACTATCCTCCTGGTCAGAACTCCCTTAACCACTCAGCATCCACTAATGCCTTGTGGCTTTTGCACTATTGCCAGTGTACACACTGATGCTATTCTCCGGAATCAGTGGAAAGCTGTACTCCTTTCCCGTCCGTATTTCCACGAACCTCCATTCCTACGATCGGTCGGTTCCTGCTCCATTTTCTGGCTCCTTCCATGACTGTGTTTGTGATACTACGCCAAACTTCCGAGTGTACTCCCTTCTCTACACGAGAGGCTCCAGGACATACCGTTCCGACCTTCCTATACCAGGCTTATCTCCGATCTGCTGGAATGGCGTTTTTCTTGTCCATTCCACAAGTTCACTCTGTGCAAGCTTTCCCCACAACGGTTCCCGTGTTCCGACTTACTGCCTTCCGGATTCCTGTTCCGTGCCATCTTCCAAAGGATTCCACGCCGCTTCTGGTTCTCACGACATGCTCTTCTGGTTCTAGCCAACCCTCTCCAAGCTCTGAGTTCCCGTTCAGATTATTCCTTCTCTGTTCGCTATTAGATCAACCACATCTGCCGTCTTGGACTTCTCAGTATGCGACTCCCTATCATGCCAGTTCCTACTCTAGATTTCGGACTTCTTCTCTACAACTCTCTCGCCAACTTGGCCAGGGGCGGGACATCGGATAAGTCCTCCTCATGGTCCTAACTCTCGGCTCTTCCGGACTGTCGTTCTCCCGATCGAACGTCTTGACTTGTGCCTTGCTTCCACCGCCTGCCTCTGCTACAGTCCCTCTGGTTCGTTCTTCAGCACTGCGCTCCTTTTCTTAAGTCGTCGTCAATTCCCGACCGAAGGTGGGATGGCTTCCATTATTTGTTTGCATCTGTACCTTGCCCCTTAAGGTACCTCTCCCGGCATCTTGCTGTTTCTGTTGCTCGTCCCACGGGACTGTGGTTCCGGGGTCCGGGATCGAGGTTCTTTTGGTTGTCTTCCCCAGGATACGTTCCGTGGGGGTGCCCGCTCGTAACGTGGGTACTCCGAACCAAGCCCGCAGCCTTTCGTGACGAAGTCTGCTATGTTAAATAAAGGTAATGGATATTCATGGCAATAAAAAGCCTAAAATACCAGGGACACCTGGTTGATTTTAGTTTTTGTTTGCCTATACGAAATATCCATTACCTTTTACCCACCCAGCCTCCCTTCTGATGGATTAGGTTCATGAGGCTGGAAGAAAGATGCTGGGAATCGTTGCGATCCGCTTATATAGGCGAACCCATTCCTGTCTTGCGCAGTAGGATACGAGCCCGGCAGGGAAGCCAACTTTCAAGCTAGGTATATAGAGCTCCAATAGGGGGAAAAATGCTATGTTAAATAAAGGTAATATATATTTTCGTATAGGCAAACAAAAATTAAATCAACCAGGTGCCCCTGGTATTTTAGTCTTTTTCCTTATGGCGAAACAAGTGTGGGAAAATCCACAAAATTGCTATAATCCATCCATATTTTAATCAGCTTCCAAAGACCTCAGAAACACTACTCTGTTCAACCAATTACAATTTAAAGTTAAAATATTTTACTAAATAGCAACATAACAACAAGTACATTTACAACGGCCACACCTCATTTAAATTTTAAATTAGTATTAATTCTGAAAGTTATCCTAACTTAATCCATTTCGGCACTTCTCTTTCAATTGAGTCAATTTCGTAGTGAATTCAAACTAAAAAAAAAGGGTTTGAAGGGTTTAACGAGCGTTAACCACTCCTGGTCATCTGCCCGAAGCCCTAAGGCCCTATGTCTGCAATTCAAACGTGGATATACCTAATAACAATTACGTCTATATATATACATATTGTTGTAATTTAATTGTTGTATTGCGTGGTCCTGGTTTTTATGGTGATCTGCATCTAGCTAATTTGTGTATTGCGTTGTTATGTATGTTGTAGTAGTAGATAGAGCACATGGCTGGGGGTTGCGTATATGCTCTTGTAATAAATCTAAATCTGTATTGCGTTTAGGGCGCACGAACCCAAACAGTGTTATCTGCATGAGTGTTTAGATTACATTTCTTTTTTTTTCAAACAGTATACTTATGCAGCGTGTCTATATTTACAGTTACTGTTGCTAGTACAAACAAGCAATCTACTCCAGTACTTTGCAGTTGTACCATTATTAATTTAGTTGAAATTTTAAAAAATGCCATGCTACCAAACAGAAGGGAAAACCATACAAAATTTCATTTCGGAATTTCCTTTCAAAAAGAAAAAAAAGTGTTTTGCTACCTTGGCTTGCCTTTCTTGGGAGTCTGTGACTCCCGGGGGTAAATCAGCTCGTAACCCTAGGATACCCGTCAGGTAGTACCCGCCACCAATTTATGACGAGGTCTTCTGTAAATGCTAAAAATTAAAGGTAATGTAAATTTCTTCGACAATAAAAAGAGAAAATTGACGGCCCCCAGGAAGGCGGGCTCAATTTTGTTTAGATTTGCCTAAACGAAAATTTACATTACCTGTACCCTCCCTATCGCCCCTCTTGAGTCACCACCATGACAGATCAAGAGAAAGAAAGAAGCCTCAGTGCGCATAGCAAATCTTGTGACGGATCCCGGGGTGGGGGGTCCAGAATACGTGAGCCAGTACAGCCCAGTGGTCAGAGTGTTGGGCTGCCATCGTAGTGAACGTCAGATCGAATCTCACAACCGACTTAAAAAAACAAAAACAAGATTGAAAGTCGTCTAATAATTAGAAAAAGATTATGCGACATGACATGGGACGTAACTAAGTCGCCCAACTGAAACGATATTGAAATCAAGATACTAACAATTTAGCAAAAAATACTGGGAATCACTCTCTCAACGGACTTCATAGTTCACGACACGATATTATTAAGATTGCAAAACCGAAATTAAAAACGCCTCCAATATTTCATTCCGTTTGATTGCCTTTACGACTTAGGTGCAACAAACAGAGATGTGCAATTCTTCCATTTCATTCATATCGCATTAAAAGTCTAATTAAATTTTGTGTGTTGTGCAGTGAGGCACGAAATGGGTGGGGCTTTAAGCCGCTGGGAAGCACGCGTTCGTCATGCGAGATTGCGATTTCAATGAGGAGAGAGAGAGTGTGTTTTAAAAAACTGCTCGTCCGCCGAGAGTCAGTCTGAGCTAGCCAACCGAACAGGTCTTGCGATCGTGAAACCACTGATATCTATATTTTGATTTGTTCGGGTACTATGTTGCGTCGCTGGATAATAGGCAGTTATCCGGCAACAGAAACGAGAGGCCGTATTGTGATTGCGAACTGACGCGGCTACAGTGATTGTTATTTTCCTAATCGCCTGTGTGTCTAGCTTTTGCGAGGAGGAGCCCGCGTGCTCTCCCTTGTGGCTCGTTACGCTAGCCGAGTGAGGTCACTCGCTCACAACTTGTTTGTAGCCACAGCGGCAAAATGGCCGATATACCGGACTCGGCCGTGCCGCCTGCACTTGACGAAGTAAACGGCGTTTACACCAAGAAAACACCGCTTGAAGTGTTTCAAGAAACGGTAAGCGATAAAATACGTTCAATTCCTGATAGTTTACGCCTTCCGTAAGCCTCTGGTTTCAGCTGTAATCGGCAAAAATAACTTTTAAAACTAAGGTTACCGGCGAAGTGAACAAGATAATAGATCGGCTTACGAGCGGGAAGAGCGCCGCCTCGTGTTGACGTCGCAGGCGCCACGCTTGCTACATGTGTGTTGTATTGTCGTGGTGATTGTAGCGCCACCCTGTTAGTGGGGGTTTTGGTTTTGTTAGCGTAAAATAACAAATAAACAGTCATTTTTGACATTCCTTGTCTTATTTAACAAAGGCAAACCTTGACGCGACAGTTTGTTTTTAGTTGCTCGCTTCACCGTTCTTCAAGGTCATATGCAGCAGCCGGTGGTTTTGCTCTACTGCCGGTAGAGAAGTAGGCTCTACGTGCCGACCACGTGCGTTATGGGCATACTATGGTTATGGGAACTACGTTTTACGCTGATATTTCAGGCAAATTTTTCATAAACGACAGTTTGTCATTTGTAACGTTTTTTTTTTTTTTGGGGGGGGGGGGGGGGTGTATGTGTGTTATTACTTCACCTGTGAGGGTTAGTAATAAAGAAATGCTTAAATGGGGAATTTTTTTTAAATAAATGTCTCGGGGATGCTGTCGGTGTGAAAAATGTGAATAATGTGAAAATTTGCCAGTGGTAAAAAAAAAAACATGAAAAACGTGAAAAAATACTAGTGTTGCTGTGAAAAAAAAAAGCAAAACGCACAACGAAGAAAACACAAGTCAATTTTTTTTAAATTTTTTATTATTTTTTTATCAATTTCTTTTGAGCCTTAAGTCAGCCGAAGCAACTGAGCCGGCTCAATTTTTAATATTACCAGACTTTTAGATAAGAAGAAATATCTGGTAAAGGGTGGTGGCAACCCGGGGATTCGATCCGGGAAACCTCCGATCATCGTTGGGGTCGAATTATCCGCCTTAATTCTGGTCCTGGAATTACGCAGCCCTGTCTGTGGTTAGAACACGAAAAAATAAATTGGTTGATTTACGGGCGAAGTCGCTCTGAAATTCGCTTTCGCTCTCTCGAGTAAAATTATAGAGAAAATACATTGGTTACTGGAAAAGAAAAAAAATTATCAAAGAACTGTGAAAACTGGATTGATATATATGAAAACGAAGATTATTGTGATACAAAACTAAAAAGTGGGTACGTGAAAAGTATAAAAAGCGGGTATGAGAAAAATACGGACAAAAGTGGGAATGTGAAAAAAATGTGAAAAAAAAAGCTGGTACTAACGGCAGCACCCCTGATTTCCTCAAAACCATACACCATCTGAAAAGAGAAGAAAAATCCATAAAAATGGGTAAACCGGGGATTCGATCCAGGAATCCTCCGATCACTGCAGGGAATCGAGGAATTGTCCAGAATATATCCCATAGCCGCTGAAGGAGATACCGTGGTCGGTACAGGATGACGGGAACTTTGCGAGTGTCCCCAGCTTTCGAACTGGGAGACCTCCATCCGATGTAGGGTCAATTTTAATGCTCAGAATACATCCTATAGTTCTTGATGTTTGGTAGTCTCTCAGAATACCTTGGGAGGTTTGGGCAGGAACCCCTTTCCAACAGAGCAGATTCTTAGGTCACCTGCGTTGAGCTCCCACTGTTCAACCACCATGACCAACAAGGTGAATCTTGATTATGCTGAAATGAAAATCTAGTGAAACTTTGTTAATCTTACATGAATCTTAAGTGAACCCTGAATTCACTGGAGTTGTAAGATTTCCCTCAAAATTTATAGAAATTTACAGGTTTTTTTTTATGGTTTCCTTTTTTTGCTTTCGTCCACTTTCATTTTGCTTCGTCCATTGTTATACATTTCGCGATACAAATATGGACAAAAGCAATATGAAAGTATATAAAAGCAAATAAAAGCACGAAACCGACGTAAAAAAAAGCTGTAAAATATATTTACATAAAGCGAATCTTGCATGGTCAATCATAAATTTCAAGAGAACCCTTGAGGCCAGTGAAACCAGGATTCATTTAAAGGTGCCATCCTCCGTATTGGTTTACCTGTTTAGCGTGTAACTCAGTTTTGCAACAGTAGTTCAAATACTGTAAACGCTTTTATTGTCCTGTTTTTTAACTCACGAACGAGACGGGTTTGCTACTTTGACTCAAACGTATATAAATGTTGCAAAAGATATATGCGAAAATAGGGAAATATGCGAAATATATCTAAATATGCCTGTTTAGATTAACATATCTTCACTAAATTGTCATTTGATGTTAAATTCAAAATGCATCTTTCTGGTGAATGTGGTTAAGCGGTGGATGTTTTTCAGGTATGTTTAAAGTTAAAGTGAATCTTGGTTAATACAAAGTTGGTACAATTTTAAACACAAGTGAATCTTAGGGTGAATCGTGAGTGAATCTGTACGACTGTAAGTGAATGGTGAGGTTGTATGGAACACAGGATCCTGGGTTTCGGGGAGGGGTCTTGTCGCAGCCGCTCGCCGACTTTCAAAAGAGGGGGGCGGGGGTGGGAGGACCCCCCCCCACCGAAGATAAAAAGCAACATGTTCATCGTAAGATGTAAATAAAGGCAGGCACTGTTTAGTTTCTAAAATAAAGTACGGTAGTAGTGACTGGTCCATTTTGAGCTTAGAATCCTGGAATCAG
>JAHWFP010119561.1:0-18879 GCA_023313725.1 Lithobius niger | reverse complement strand
TTTGTAGTGGTTATGTTTTCTGAAAAGAACCTTTAAAATTTTATTTTTAAAATTTTTTTGTAATTTGTATTTTGTAGCTGATCAATAAGGGTTGAAGAAGCAAAACCATACACTTCAATACCATATCTAAGATTACTGGTAACCAATGCATCTGAGACTTGATAAAAATAAAAGCGATAAACGAGATTGGCGATTAACTAGATAAACAAGATTGGACAGAAATCAGAAAAAACAACAGTTGAGTTAAAGGAGATAACTAAATTTGACATAAAGGAGATAAACGAAATTTAAAATTAAAGGGATGAACAAGATTTGATTTTAAAATTTTAGGTAAACGAGATTAGACATAAAAGACATAATCATAATGACATAAACAAGATTATATAATTACGTTTAACGAGCTTTTGTTACACGTTTCGCCTTACATATTTTTTTCTTGTATCTGTTCCAGACATACATAAATGAGATAAGCGACAGTTGAGTTAAAAAAGAAGATTTGAGTTTATAGTAAAAGGGATAAACAAGATTTGAGTTTTATATTAGATTACCGAGAGTTGAGATAAATGAGATAAACGAAATTAGAGAATATTAAAAGATAAAACAAGACTGTAGTTTATAATTGTGTCTAATATTTTTCTTAATACTCATCCTAATATTTTTTGATACTAAGATCTCTTCATCACACTGCTTCCAGTAAAGTTAATTTCTGTACGTTTATTCATAGAACTATTACTCGGAATGCTTATCTCCACAGAACACACTTATTTTAGGGCTAAACTTGTCATATTAGTCATTTTCTACTACTTTTCGCATATTAGAAGAATTTGAACGCAGTTGAGAAAATGTGTGCTTCCCTGTAAATAGCACTGATTCAGTTGCCAGTTAAAGCAAAATTCTCTTAACCACAACAAGTAGTAGTCCCGGTGTAATTACGCAATTCTAGTTTGTTCCAATGAACTTAAGAAACTCAGGGCATTTACGTACCCGAGACATTTATGATTTTGTATCCCAAGACATTTCAGATAGGCCTGACTAAGTTAAAAGATAGCTTGCATAGCTTGGTCGAATTTTCGTCGGTTTAGGTGGTTCCCACGAAATTACACATCTTAACAATTTTGGAAGTAATATTAAAACCACTTCATGACGAACCTGAGCCTTGCTCATATCTACAGTTAAAACTGAAATAATTTTAAATTGGTTCATTCATTCAGTCTCCAGGGAAGTGATTTCACGACACAATCATGTAGCAACATTAAATTAACTCAAAAAGGACCCGTGCTATGTTAATATCCTAAATTTAGGCTACAAAAATTAAAAATCGGTTTACTGGTTTGATCTCTATACGTAAGAGAAAAATTTCCCGACAAGAACAAGAACAACAGCAAGAATACTAATAATGAAGTAAAATTAAAATAAATTTCACAAGAATCTGAGCATTGTTAACGCCTACAGTTTAAGTCACAAAAAATTAAACTTGGTTCATTGGTTCAATTTCTGAGTGAGAGTGAAAATACCCAACATGAACACCACCAACAAGAATATGGTCACATAAAAAAAAACATGTTAAAATAAACTGAGCCTTGTTAATACCTACATTTTAAACTATACAAATTTAAAATTGGTTCGGTCTCTAGGCGAGAGCAAAACGTGCCAACAAAAATAACAACAACAACGCTGTAGTCATATTAAAATAACTTTCGAAAGGCACTGCAAAACTCCGAAATGTTAAGTTATAAAAAATTTAAATAGGTTCACTAGTTCGTTGTCCAGGTGAGAGAAAAAAAAAGTATCGACGAGAATATCAACGAGAAGAAGATTGTGTAAGCATCTTAAAATAACTATCAAAAGACTAGGGGCCTTTTTATACCTACGTCTTAAGCCTTAACAATTTAAAATTGGTTTAATGGTATGATCCCTAAGCGAGAGCAAAATGCCCTAATAAAAACGAAAACAACAACAACAATATTTTAATGACATTAAAATAATCTTTGGTTTTTGTTATTACCTGCATTAAGACATAAAATTTAATATAACCTCTACCTCCGAATAACCAGACACCGTGCTCACTAGCACTCTCATACCAGACTTTGCAGCTGAAATCAGCTTCATAGCTATTTCCAGTGTCAACAGATGCAGATGCCGGGAGTACCAGCTTTTTTCACATTTTTTTCACATTCCACTTTTCATTTTTCCCCCCACATTTTTCACATGCTTGCTTTTCATTTTTTTACATACCTACTTTTCATTTTTGTTCACTATTTCTTCATTTTCATATATAACACCATCAGGTCTCCCAGTCCTCCTATACTTTCTATTTTTTTTTAAAGGGTTCCTATAAAACTCCTATATTTCCTATGATATACTTGCTACGCTAGTTATTTGGATGATCCTAAAAGAAGTACATCGATGTTTATGTTCTGCGGGCACTGCAACATGGTATGAAAAAGAAACATGAATAGGTCGAGTCGCCAAACACGGCCAAGTAAAGCATGTTCCGACTTGGCATTCAAAAGTGATTTGTGGAGGGGGGGGGGGATTGAGGCTTAATGGCGCGTCGACAACTTGGTCATTAGCGCCAACCAATTTGTGGCTTATTGCATTGTAGTACAACCAAAAATATTGTTTTCAAATAATGCAATAGCACACTCTCCCACTGCATCCATGCTAATAATAGACCTCCTATAAATTTTGTTTTATTTTTCTATAAAGTTCCTATTTTTCAACAAAAAATTCCTATGTTTCCTATTTTTTATCCATTGAAGTTGGCTGGGAGCCCAGCACCAGTTTCACTGTTCTTTACTAAAAAAATTGTCTTTTCCAGTAATCATTGTAATTTTTATGTGAAATTACAGAGAGTGAAAGCGAATTCAAAGCGACTCCGCCCATAAACCAACCGAATTTTTTGTGTGTGTCCTAACCACAGACATGCCTACGTAATTCTGGGCCCAAAATTAGGGCGGGTAATTTGATTGTTTTTATTCATTTGTGTGTTTTGCCTTTTTTTCACACCAACACTCGTATTTTTCAAATTTTTTAACATTTTTCACTTTTTTTTTTTTACCACTGGCAAATTGTCCCATTTTTTCCCATCGGAAGCATCCCTGAGATGCCATCTGTCCACCCTCTTGAAATGGCTCTAAAGGAAGTGAATAGCTGCTTGTGAGTCTAACAGGACAGCATAATCTTCAACCCCAAAGCTAAACCATAGTCCTTAGTCACTGACTATTGACTAGGCTCAGCGGCGTAACTTTAAAATAGGAACTCGGAGGCGGGAGCCCAGTTGACGGCACCACTTCAGAAAAAAAGACGCAGCCTTTGCCACACAAGCCGAGTGGAGGTACCCTTTATAAAATAAAATAAAATAAAATGCAGTTTTGCCATTCAAGGCAAGCGACCATGGTGGGAGCGCCTTCATCAGAGAAAAAAATATATTATTTGTTTGCTACGCGTTATTTGCCTTCTCCCTCTTCATAAAAAAAAATGCCGTCTTGACTCACGTGAGAGTCCGGTGAAGGGAACCCCTCATTAAAAGAAAAAAAAAATGCATTATTTGCCAGAAAAGGCAGGAGCCCAGTGGAAGTCCCCCCCCCCCCCCCTCTCCTTCCTAAAGTTCTCCCCCAATTTTTCACACAAAAAAATACAATTAAGTTTTTGCCACGTATGACACAATTTTCATGGAACTGAAGCAATAACTCAAAAATAAATCATGAAAGCTTTCTTTTTTTGAAAACTTTGCAGGTAAAAAAAAAAAAGTTGGGCCAATGAGGGGAGGGGGGGCTCCCAAAGTCGGTGTGCCAGGGGCCGGTTGCTTCCTTCGCCTCATTGTAGTTACACCACTGACTAGGCCATATCGATTCGCCTTCAAATCTCTAACTTTCATTCCGGATTAACCACTCACCTGCCAATGAAACAAGTATTGGTTTTAAGTTAAAGAACTCTGTGAAGATATAAAAAAAAAACTGAATAGCACTTAAGAGGCAATTACAAAAATAAAATGGTATTGTTGGGATTAAAGAAAACCTTCTTATAGCAAATGCCTTTGCAGTAGTTCGTCTTCAAGAATTTCGTCTCTAGCATCGGAATACGAATTATTGATGACTAGCGTCTGTCCTTATTAATCAGTACCTCGGGTTCCTAAAAACCAACAAAATAGAACCAAGGTCCCACCTGGAATCCAGACACCCAGGCACAATTTTGGCACCTAATCCACTGAAGGAAAACGACATGCCCCAGTCCACCTGCATCCCTTGTTGTAGAGCTTGCTAGAACTGCCCCTCTCAAGGCGGCGACATACACATTCAACACGAAAGCGACACACCAAGGATTCATGAAATAGGTAAATACTACCACCAGTAAACAGCTCTGTTAGGTATAGGGTCAAGCAGTTATGCAAGATTTTCCCCACTAGATCACTCGCATCACGACCCAAGCTATGCAACATTCAACATCCAGTAGTGCCGCTAGCCAACTCCACGTAGGGGGGCAAAGATTCCCCGACGGGGGAAGGGGCAGAGAAAATAAACATTTTTTTTTATTGAAATATGATCCACTTTGGCAGGGGTCCGGCGAAACCAGATTGGGGGTCTGGGGGAGCACTGAAAGCTTCCCCACTGGGGGGAAGCCGACGCATTTTACGTTATTTGAGGGCCTATTTTCGGCTTCCCGAGACACATTTGCACCACATTGTTAAGCAAATTTTGGATGTTTTTCGTACAAATTCTTTAGCATGAGAGGTCGCAAAAACCTAATTGTGACCAAAATTCTGTTTTTTTTAAATATATTTTATTTACAAATTAACTGGTGAATTTAAATAAAAATAAATTATTTAACGTTAACAAACACTTATAATTTAGGTTTAAAAAGTATTGTTGCTTACTTTTCAAATGGTGGAAGATTCAGATGATGTTCCAGAATTAACTGAGAATTAGTTTTTAATCACGGTGGCGGATGGGCTAAGAGGAAAAGAGCTACTAGCAAATTAAACAGCCAACCAATCTTCAATTTTAATTCTTTGCTCGGTTTTTACGGAATTAATTGTTATCAGACTTCAACTGATGAAAACTTGGAAAGTTTTTTCTGTAAAAATTTAGCCATAACTATAGCAAGAACACACAGTCGGACCTCAAAGGTATACGGCCATTTGTGAAGAGTGAATTTTTTTTAGTTCTGTATTGCTTAGACGCTGAAGTTGGTTGGGAGGCCGGGACTCTTGACCACTGGGCTGCTATTGCTCCGTTTGTTTGGGGTGTGTTTGACCCATCACAAACTTCGCTTCGTGCGTTGGGCTTTTAAAATCGAGCCTTCTCCTTTTAGAGATAACTGGTAAGGCGTTGGCATCCCAAACGTGTCTCATAACTAATATGTCTGTTAAATCATGGCGTTGACGGTCTAAGGCAGCAAATCAATTTTCAGTTTAGCAACTTAAGTGTACACGATTTTCGCTCAGGTCATTGGTATCATGAATTCAAGCTAGAATCCTTGACAAGTTTAGCTTTATACATATTTCGTTAACTTTTCTGCATTAACTAAGACAGCTTTTAAATATTATGGAGGTGATGAGGTAGCAACAGTAGAACTACTGGCAAACAAAACGGCAACTGTATTTTGATCTTCCCCCCCCGAAATTTTTACGAATTTTATATCGTCATGTAGAGTTTGTCTTCCGGCTGTTCTACGACGACAATCTCGGTTACTCCCCGAAGGAGGGGGGGGGGGGGGCGGCCTGCTTCCCCTGTGGCGCCACCCCTGCCAACATCTTTCTCTCAGACAGAGTGGTACCAGCCGAGCTTCTACATGAAGTGCTGCACGTGAAGTAATGAAGGATAAAGGCACCGAAATGTGCTTGAATGAATAAAAAGCCTAAAAGGTGCAACATCTATACAATATTTCGCTACGTTTCGGGTCAGTTGCAACCCTTTATCAAGCGTAAATAAAAAAAAGAAAAAAACTTATGAGTAGAAACTCAAGTCATTTAACAATATACACAGGAAATACAATCCAACCAATGGTATTAAAACCGGACAATAGGAAAACCTCACCCACAGCCTGCCTACCCAGGCAGGCCGTCTGTTGATAGGGAGGGAAGCCAGGTGGTTTATACAGTTGTTTCAGAATAAAACCAACAAACTTCTAGGGCATACTAAGCAAGGAGGTAAATAACAAGTAAAAAAGTCCTATACAACACCTATCCAAAAATATTAGGTTACGGAGATATCGCCCTATTAGAGCCCATTATTTTATGATCGAGTATTTAAGTCATGGTATAGAAGCCTATGTCCGACTGTCTGCAAGGCACACGCCATACTGTGGCCTCATGCTAAACAAAATCGGTGCAGCTAGGTGCACCAACCAGTGGGAAAAATTCTTGATGATTGAATTACGTTCGAAACTGCAATATCGTCTAATCTTGCCAAGACCGGAGCACCTTGCAAGATCTCAGTATACTGACGAGTTTTGATGGGAAGCGGACCTGGCTTCTGTTCAAAGCCTCTCACTACCCAGGAGCTCATAACGTTTCCGTAATTAAAAGCAAGTTAGAAGTTATGCTAGTTTTAAATTAAGAAAACAAAATAATACAGCAGAAGTTCCTTTTTTATTATTCCTAAGAAAACCTGTTTCATTTTCCTGAAACTGTGCAGCCCAAGTATGTTCGTTGCTCCGAATTTTTAAAATAAAGCCTTCGTTATTCATCTGAAAGGGCCGTAAGGGAAGAATGCAAATGGCCTGTTCCAACTGATGATCCTAGAAGGTTGTGAGGGGAGGAGGTGGGGGGCGGGGGGTAAACGGTAACCAATTGGCCCATTGGCCTTACAGCCGTATAGTTGCAAACGTACGGTAATTGTTATACAAGATTTTAAGAACGATGGTTAACATTATCAAGAGATATGCATTCAAAGAATAAGGTATATGTCACTGTCTTAAAAAAATTTCAGCTTCCGGAATCGGCTCGGAATGTTTACAACGCTCGTTAAACCTGCCTTTCTCTCCCCCCCCCCCCCCCCCCCCATCTCCTGGGTCCAATTACAATAGCCATAAAGTGGACTCACATTTTATTTTTTTTAACTGCAAAAAAAAAAAAAAAACAAGAACAGAAGAAAGGAGAGGGGAGATAAACGCTCCTGGGCAGTGGGCAGGAAAGAGGGGAGGGGGTTGCGTGGGAACCAGCCCTCGCCCCTGCCGAATCCCTGAAATGTGTCATAATGCTAAATAAATTCTTCCAGAATATGTGAAAAAGGCAGTAACGTACCGTGAAATGCTTCAGCTTCCCGGACCCCACACGGGAGCTAACAGCGCTCCCCTAGAACCCCAGGTTTTGTTTGGTCTCCTGAGAAATTGTTTTCTAGCTGTGACTATGGTCCCACTGCTTCGAGTCGTTCAAGAAAAAAAAATCCGTTTGTTGACATTTCGCTCCAAAATTACAGGACCAGATTCCTCAATCCAGTCGCTCCTCAACCTCTGCGTACAACCTTTGCGCGCAATTTAAAACAAAACCATATTTCACAAAGCAGGAGTTCACATTCGCGACCACCATTCCGACAACCCCCACCCCCCTCCCCACAAAAAAAACCAACAAAAATGATGGACAAGATACCCGCACAATACATCCCCCCTTCGCCACTACTTACAAGATACTCGACTGATGGTCACCAACTACCTGACTGGTCTCTACACCCAACAGGTTGCCTCTGACTGCTGTGATATAATACTGCAGTGTTCAGACTGGACATTTCGTGCTCAAGCAACAACGAAAACTTTTATCAACAGCAGCAGTTTTTTTTTTTTTTTTTTTTTACAGCTTTGAGCACCATTTATTGTGTGTAGAAATAATTAACCTCTGCTGTCCTTTAAATAAATATTAAGTTTTTAGCAAGCGTTAGACGTAGTTGCAGTTTCGAACGCACTTCGATTAAGCACGAAATTTTGCCACAGGCTGGTGCACCGTACCGCATCTGAATTTGTGAAGCTAAGAATTTGGTCGTAAGATGGTGTATGAGGTCACACAAGCGTGCACCTTGCAGGCATTTAGTGGCAGGCTCCAATTAAGCCATGACTTAAATACTCGATCATAAAATAATTGGAGTGCAATATGGGCGATATCTCGGTAACCAAGCATTTTCGGATAGGTGTTGTATGGGACTTTTTTTTACCTGTTTTTACCTCCTTGGTACGCCCTGGAAGTTTGTGGGTTTTATTCTGAAACACCCTGTATACCACCCACCCTAGCAGGATTTTGTTTCCTGTGTACATTGTTAAATGACTTGAGTTTCTACTTCAAACATTTTTAAAATTTTATTTGCGCTTGATAAGGGGTTGCATAGTGACCCGATCATGTTGCACCTTTCAGGCTTTTTATTCATTCAAGCACATGAAGTAATCCACATGCAGCCAGTGACACCATGAATAGCACAATGACCCCCCCACTTTCACAGCGAGAATCCTAGCCATTGGCTTCAGACGTAGTAATGGCATTATGGTAATCTACATTGGTAATGGATGGCATTGGTAATCCGAAGAACCATCGCAACACTCGCCTCCCACACCCCCATGTTAGGCCTGCGAGCCACTTCAGGACCATAGTGCATTTCCCCATAGCTTTGTGAAGCACACGGACATCAGGCAGCTGTCTATGACAATTAATAGTACAACCAAACACGGACATAACGACCACACTTAGTACTGATCACTTCATGACCAGGTGGGCCCCAACGAATCCCCGCGATCACCGGGCGGTCGGAGCAGGAAAAATTGAAGGAATGAACACATTATTACATAGACATACTCATGAGTAGGTTTTATACTTTACCAGAAAGATTGATCGAAAAACATAGGACAGTTTGACCAATGATGCACACTTATTAAGAAGCAGTGATTTATAACAGAATAGTAGGCTAAAGTAATAAAATGCAACGTAATTAAAATGTAATTTTAAAAGCACTTGAAATACTAATGGGGAAAAATAGCCATTCAGTGATTTATGTTGTACTTAAATGGCTATTTTCTTCCATTCCAACGTAATTATACGCCTGAAATGTGTTCACAACTCGGCACGTTGAAGTGGGTGCCAGTCACCGACTAGTGGTATGGTCTTAGCTTTAGTGTTACTCTATACAATACGGCCGTCTGCTCCCCTCCCCCGTTTTCAGTGACATTTTCGTGGGGGGGGGGGGGGGATAAATTATTTTCTGGTTATGGCCTGCTCTTAATCCCCAGTACGCAGTGACGCTGTCACCATTGATTCTAATGTGAACCGCATTACTTCATACCTTCATAGCATCATACCTTTCCCAGCCATTCCTCTAGCTAGTCCACTACTGCCTCCATCACAGTCACCAACTCTGCCAAGTCTGGCCCAACCAACTAAACCGCCACTTTATGCTGCAACATTGCAAAATGGTGCCACTAGACGGATCAGTTAATCAGGAATACAACAAAGAGCAGTGGGCTCAAACAACTTCCCTACGGAAGCCCTTCACCAGTAACCTTGGTGAGGAAAGAACCCCACGCACCCTTGTCACTAACTGCCTGCCACCAGCAGGGATTGCCAAGTAGCTGTACGCCAAATCTCCCCACTACAGCCTCCACAAGGGAAGGAAGGGCACGTTTGCAAGTTCACTATGTCTTATGCAGTCTTTGTGTTCAAGAAGACTGCCCAACGGATGAACCAGTATACCGTACACGACATACGCCGGTGTACAACAGCAAGATAGAGTCTTAGCATAACGTGCAGCTCAGAAACCCAACTGTGCTGCAGCAAACAGGCACTCTTCTTTAAGTACTACCGGATCAGTTTAACCTCCAACCTATCGACGAGTTTCCCCACACATGACTGCAGGGCGGTAGATGGTAGTTGAACAGCTGCAACCTTTCCTTCTCCGCCTTTGGCACAGGGATTATTATGGCACACTTCCATGAATTAGGAACCTCACCCAACAACCAGATATCATTAAAGATGTCAAGCAAGGACACACGCTGCTCATTTTGCTGTCAACGAAGAGACTGGTGGCCATCGGCCCCTGGCTACTGTCTTGGCAAGCATACAGGATGTCATACAGCTCCACCAGAGTAAACAGCACGTCTAAAGAGCTTTGCGTGCACATAGTCTTGATCCTCAAGCATATCCTCTACAACAGGCAGATCCAAAGAAGAACTGTTTATTTTTTGGTTCCACCAACCTCTAACCTTCTCTAAACCTCTCCACCATCAGCACTGCAGAGCTAAATTAAAACACCACCTGAATGGCCTTGGGAAACTAACCGCTGTGCCCTTGCTACAGATGTCTTCCAACCAAAAGTTGTGAAGAGTCGCCTCCAAAAGTTCGACTTTTATGTTACAAAGCACCCGACGAGAATTCGAGGCAACCTCCTGTAAACAAGTCACCTTACTTTGACAGGGCTACAACGAAAGAGACGGAAAGCCTGCCTCCGATCACAAACCGAATGCTACCCATCACTTGACCACCGCCACTGGACAATGTGCACCGCAACTCCTCCTTGTACGGCCATAAAGCACAACATGAGGCGTTGAGACGAACTCAGCTTGCTATAACTGCAAAGAAGTGTCCGCCCCAAAAACCAAGTAGGTTCATTGTGCTACCGAGAAGTGTCAGTACCACAGCCCCTTCCTCGAATTTTCGTTATGTCATATACAGACACTTTAAAGTGATCACTCCATCTGCGATCATCGGAGACTTCTGTAACTGCCAGCCAGTTCCCTTGAATGAAGAATCACATCTCTGACACAGTCTTGGAACACAGTGCCATACCAGCATGATGATGTCAGAGTCCCATCGTTCAGCACTGTAAGGTCTTGTCTTGGTCCAACACAGTGACTAAGTTGTTTTAACCTTAGGGAGCCGAATCCAAATCTGGGTTGTCTGCCCCACGACGATAGAGGGATATAATAGTTTCTCTTCGTTTAAACAACGTGATTACACAATTAGAAACAGACTGTGTAGTTTGTCGAAACATCTCTGTTCATCCTGGTAGATTTTTAATGAATGAAGACAGAAAGTACGACGCTTCGTGTATTGGGTCAGGAGATCACCCCTTAGAGGGACCCCAAGGGAAAAATTGATAATATTAAATAGAAAAGGAGTGGTGGAGGAAGTAATACATCAATGAAAAGGCTAGGAAAGGAGAATGTAATTGTCCTTGTAACGGTTTTTCTAAAATAATTCAGGAAACGAGACACTTTCGTCGCTAGAAAAGACTTTTTTGTAAAGAAAGTACTATTAATACTGTGTACCCATAGCAACATAAAACCAACAGAAAAAAAGTTTCACAGTTTAGTCAAGCAGAATAAATTTTATGTTTGCAAGCCTTATGACAAAAATAAACGTGCCACGCAAGCATGTTTTCATAGGGCAGTTTTATTTTATTATGTGGTTTTGTTGTATTTCTGTTTTGGCTTTAATGAATAATAAAGCTGTTTCCATCATATTCGACTGACGGCTGGTCGTTACGGTACGCATGTTTGATGTTACGAGTTTATGACCTTCCAGCGTGCGTACGTTTTCTTTAACCTGTTGCTTATCTACCATTGAAGTCGATCAATAAACATTAATGGTAGCGAGCTTGGGAAAGCAAAACGGCAAACTAAACATACGTGCTCTGGAAGGTCACCAACAGACTCCGACTCATATCATTAAGCATGGGTAATGACCAGCTTAATCAGTCAAATATGATAGAAACAGCTTCATTCATTCATTGTCAACGTTAATATTCTTTAAGTAATGTATAATGTATAAAAATAAGCAGAAACGGTACACAAATATATAAAAACACAAGTTGCTATGTTCCGGATTATTGTGTCTTCAAAGGGTTCAAAGAGTTTTGCGAGCGTTAACCACTCCTGGTCATCTGCCCGACGAACTCCTCTGTCCTCCTTTATCAAGCAACAATGAAAATTTAATAAAGAGCATAAAAAGCTTCAGCCTTCAAGCTGTAATAAAATACTCAGGGAAAACTTTCTGCATGCCACAGGCTGAAACCATAAAATGGAACATTAGCCTGAAATACTAAAAATGTTCTTAAAGAACAAACGAACCTAAGTCAGTCATGAAAGACTGTAGAGACATAGCGTCCTCCTTCCTGCAACTGCATCACTATAATTGAAGGATTCTGTGACTAGGTTCACTTGTTCCTTGAAAACGTTTTATTTACAGGCTTAGGTGTTTCATTAACAGAACACAAAACGGCTTCACCATTCAGGAAAAAAAAATGCATTAGCGCTCGTATCCCCATGGAACACAATTTATGGTAGGCTACGAGTAGTAGCCATCATAACCAATGCTCCGATTACGCTCTTATTAAATAAATAATAAAAGAGCGACGTAGGTTCAAGTAATACAAATCTACTAAATAGGTCTAAAAATTCAGGCATGCAATACGACCACGGACGATTTCTTTTGGAGGGAGTGTGGGGCAACAACCACCGTCCACCATCGCACCCAAGAAAAATTCTCATTCTGAAAAATGGACCTCAGTCGGAACACTTAGATTTATAAAACAAAATGTAAATGAATTAAAAAATTTAATAAATTTTTGCACTGCTTGGGGTAAAAAAAAATTTGTCCTTAAAATTTTTTAAAACCATTTAACCCCCAAAACAAATGGGTTGTCCCCCCCCCCCCCCCACTCAGATCAGATGAAAAGTATAACTGTTGGCAGAGGAGAGTGGGGAGAGGAAAAAGCCTCTCGTTTTGTAGCTTTCTTTGTTGGTGGGGAGGGTCATACCATATACTTTTGGTCATACCCACGTTGCTATGCTTGTCGCAGTTGGCCTTGATCTCAAAACTGACCTGCTCGGCTGCTCGTGTCCTAATACGTCATTTAGATTTTTTTCGTCATCTCCCCCGCTGTAAGTTTTTCAAGGGAAGGTATCGTCTCGACCTTAACCACCAACTAAGAGCGATAGCATTCTTCATTCAAACGTAATGCGTGTTAACTTTTGTTAAGTAAAAAAAGTGTGCGATTCAGGATCATCAGGATGAGTTACATTAATGACCAGCCAATTTCTATTTTTCTTCTACAGATAAAGCCCTCTATTTTTTACACACTACTACACAGCTATTGGACTAAATAATATTCCTATAACTTCCACCTATTACACAATGATCGGATTACCTGATTAGCAGAAGCTATTTGTTCGACATAACTACCCGAACTCCCAATATGCTTAAAATACGGGTACAGTTACCGCGAAGCTCAAAGCACCAGCCATTTTTTTTATCGGATCGCCCAAAGAAGAGCGACAGATAAGACTCCGTTTTCCATGCGATATTGTCAAAACCTGAAACTAAGCTGTTTAATTCCGGTTCAACTTCCTTTTCTATACGGACGTCTAATTGGAAAAAATTCTTGATCAAGGACCTAGAACCCTTTATATGCAAACGATTTCATCATAAACCGTTCAATAACAAAGCCTATAATTTGCTGGCACGTGTTCTCTTCGAAAATCATGGTTAATCGACTTGACATTCTGGGACTTCGGCCGGACGCCGGAGAATAGTCCTAGTGACATCCTAGTGACGTCAAGACGGAAAATGGAGTTAAAAAGAAGTATTAGAAATAGATATTTACGTCCACGCCCCACCCACGCTTGTTCCATGTCTATTGGGCAACAGACTAGCGTTTGTCTAGATTTAGGCGTGTGTCAGCTCAACTCATAGTTGTTTCTTCATTGTTGCAGGCAGTAAGTAGTAATGGTGGCTAATTGTTCTTTTGGTCGTCTACAATGGGACAGATAACCCGGTTTATTTATTTATTTATTTATTTACAGAGCGTAACGGCCTAGTATCACCATGAGCTCTTTTAAAACCTAGCCTATACTTACAAACTACCCGGTTTATGTTCGGCTCCCTTAACAACAACAACGTGTTGCAGCATTGTAACATTTTGACATTCTTAGCCTCTGCGATATTCTTATCCTATAATGCAAGTAAAAGCTCCCTATCCTAAAAAAAAAACCGGCCCAATTTAAAAAAAAATCAAAATCTAACTCAAATTCCCTACATTATAGGGCAGAAAATTCCAAAAGGGATTACCGCTCTTCACAGAAAACTTAAAACTAAAACTCCTTGTCCTTTTTCTGAAACTTCTTGCTATTAAGCACTGCCAATCGACCGTGCTTATAACAAAAGTGCTAAAGAAGGCTGATAATTATGTAGGTGATATGTTGAATGATTTCCAGATAGTGCTTGACACATTCAACTAGAAAATTCTATTAAGAAACGTGAATCCATAAAAAGGAGTAAGGGGTTAAAATATACAATTTAATAAAACACGGGTGTTTAAATATAAAAGAAGGACAATAGTGAAAACTGGGAATGGTTATATTGAACTGAACGAAGTAAAAAAATGGAGTTCCTCAAGGTTCTGTCTTGGGGCCGTTATTATTCCTAATAAACGCAAACGACGGAAGTGACTATACTTGTAAGGCATTAATGTAAATAGGCTATTTGCTGATACAATATTGATATCTATAAATGATAACTGTGAGTGAATGATAAATAACAAATTATGCTTTCAACGTGTTAAATTTAAGATTTATGGAAAATGAACTTTACAGTGGCGAAGATAAAGCAGTGCAAATAAATTTAACAGTGCCTGAAATAAAAATGTTCAATGGAAACGTATAATACATCATTCTCAAAATTGTTATTTCATGAAATGAGGAAACATCAACATACCTGTAAAGATACATATAAAAAATTAGAAATTAAATAACTGAGTTCATATCGATTCACATAAACACTTTAAACAACATATTAAAAGGACATTCCTGTCCATATTTTCGTGCCTCCCGCGCATATACTATATTTTGCAACATTTACATAAGTTTGAGGGAATGAAGCAGAACGTTATCGTATGTTGAGAAAAACAGGAAAATAACAGAATTTGCAACATGTTTGCACTAATGTTGCAAAACTACGTCATACAGGAAAGCCTACATGGAGGCTGGTACCTTAATAATAAATAATTTAATAAATAAATTGCATCACATTACTAAGACTGTATGAAATTGGAATAAAATGAATGTAAATAAAATTACTGTGTATGACCTAAGGTATGGAATTGTATCATGTGGGTTTACATCGGAATACTTAATAGAAAAAATTGCAAAAACTGCAAAATAAAACAGAGAATGTGTTTTCTGGTAAAATTAATATATCAACTGAGGAGGTTTCGAAGTAAAATAAACTATTAAAATGGTTAAGCAATTACGAGACAAACTGTAATAAGAAAAAATACTGTATGAATGCTTACACAAAATTATGGCATACATGAACAAGATGGGCTGAGGAAGAAAACATAGATTTAAAATACCAAAATGAAATTATACGTACAAAGAAATGAGGCTTATTACATAACTTTTATTTCCAATAATTTGCCAAAGAGAATGTTATAGTTTCAAAACCTTGAAGACTTAAAGCAAATTAAAATATAAGTTTAGTATAATTTAATTATTTAACAAAGTTGAATAAAAGTGTTGTAACTAACAATCAGAATACATATTGTATACGTTTCATCGTTGTATCTAGGCAACAAACGTCACAACAAACATCATATCAATTCAATTGTCGAAGTTGTAAACCATTGTAGTGCGACGCCATTGCGTCAGTGTCTTATATCTTGAAGCATAATTGGGTACATTTCAGGTGCTTGGGGAAAAATAATAATGCGGTACAAAAGCTTAGATTGTGTTGCAATCGCGAGCAATGACCCACCTGACAAAAATTAACTCGTGTAGGAATACCAGCTAAGCTGCTTTCAATGCAAAATCTGACCCTTGCTAGCTAGTCCGCTCATCCCCATGTTAAATCCCATAGGGTGATTATTCATCGCTACCGAGATAACGGGAAGGCTTCCAGTTATGAAATTGGACGAATGGGTGCAGTACAATACGAACTGCGTACCTTTTATGGTTTGGAGCCTGGGGGCGTAGCAGGGATGGCGTGGGAGGGCGTGTAAGTACGAAAATATTGTTATAACCATTGTTAGTATTGTCGGCATCGTCTCTCATTGGACGGCCAAATTTCGGACAATGAGAACGTGTATACTGACGTGAGTGCCTAGACACACAAGAGTGTATCACGATAAATCTAAACAACGTTGTAAAGAAATAATATTCACGTCCAATCACGAAAAATAAAACCAACTGTAAAAACAAAGCAAAATAACAAAGCCCAAAACTAGTAAGAGGGGCCACCAAGTTGAGAGTAGTTCGGCCCTTCAAAGAAGTGATATCTACACACCAAAACTAACTAAATAAAAGAAATTACAATAAAATTAAAACCAAACCAAAACCTATAAAAGGTGACTAAGTTGAGAATGGTTTGACCTATAGGCAAAAGGTAGTAGCAAATTGTTGAAAACCAATTTCTTGTTGCCGTGGCACATTATTACAAATCTGCACGGTAGTGGAGTTGAGTCAATACACAAATAAAAAAAAATAGTGATATCATATCAAAAACCAAAACTGGTATAAGGGGCCGCCAAGTTCCGAATTGTTCGGCCCTTCAAAGGAGTGATATCAACACACCAAAACATTCGCCAACTTAATCTCACCGAATAATACTTTGGACGTTAAATGAAAACTTGAACATTGCTACCGAAAGTAGCAATGTTCTAGTTTTCATTTAACCTTCGAATTATTAAGCAGTGCGATTAACTTGGCGAATGTTTTGGTGTATTGATATCACTCATTTGAAGGGCCGAACCATTCGGAAGTTGGCGGCCCCTTTTACCAGTTTTGGTTTTTGATATGATTTAACTAACTCCTAATTTTGTACTGCACATAATTACAAATAAAAGCTAATATACAGGGTAATCAAAATTTCCTTGCACCACACCGAAAGCCCTGCAGCATTGGAATTGCGCACCTGACTCATAGGGCTTTGCTTTGTCCCTAAAAAGGGGGCTACCCAAGGAGTTTGCGTTGGGGCGCTTGCCCCCTTCAACCCCCATATATAAAATTTCACTTTGTTCCTGTGAAAAATAAATGTTAGGTTCCAATTGGGAAAATACGCGCATGGCCCAGCCAACGTGATTGCCGAAAACTGCGTGCTAACTGAATAAACGGAATGCGTTTTATTACCTCTTAAATGTAGCCCCCACGGCGACATGAGGGCTTCCCTGCACGGTGCAGGAAATTATCTGGTGTACCCATCGAAGTTCCAACAGCACTGAGATTACACACCTCTTTAAGATGGGGGCCACTGCATGAGCTTGTATTGGGGCGCCATGCCTCATTGTCATCAATCGTCATCAATTGACGGACAAGCGTAGGTGACAGTGCCTTCGCTCTTTAATTTGTGGGAGGTGTCAGAATCAAGTTCCCAACCCAGGGGTGTTAGTCATGTTTATTACTGTAGGGAACAGAAATAAACTTGATAACTAGGGGAGTGAGGGAAGCAGGGTGCCCCAATGCAAAGTCATGTATCCCTCCCTCCCCACCCCTTCTCCCACCCATCTTAGGGACAAATCTTTGTCCTATGTGTCATGTGTGTAAGCTTAGTGCCCGAGGACCTTTGGTCAGTGCACCCGCACCGGACAAATTCTCACACTGTACAGTGTACAGGTAAGCCCTCATGTGGGCCTGGGCTCTATATTGAAGGTGTAATGAAACACATCCTGTTTATCTCATTAGCATGCGGTTTTTGGCGATCACGTTGGCTGTGCCATGCACATGAGCATATTTCCCCAATTAGAAGCAAACGTCTATATCTCACAGGAACCAAAATAAGTTTTATATCTGGGGGTTGAGGAGGGCAGGGTGCCCCAATACAAGCTCATGCAGTGGCCCCCATGTTAGGGACATTGGTCCTTTGCGTCAGGTGTGTAATCTCAGTGCTGTTGGAACTGTGATGGGTGCACTGGACAATTTCCTTCACCCTGCAGGGAAGCCATTATGTGGACGTGGTGGATACATTGACTATATAACAAAACGCATCCCGTTTATCCAATTAGCATGCCGTTTTCGGTGATCACGTTGGCTGGGCCATGCGCATATTTCACCAATAGGAACCAAACGTCTATTTTTCACAGGAACAAAGTTAAATTTTATATTTGAGGGTTGAGGAGGGGTGGGCAGGGTGCCTAAGTGCAAGCTGATGGGATGGGATGGCCCCCATCTTAGGGACAAAACAAAGTCCTACGAGTCAGATGCGTAATTTCAATGCTTTAGGGCTTTTGGTGGGGTGCAAGGGACTCTTGACTCAGCCTGTTTATTGTACAGACTCACACAAAGTTTTAAGTAAACTTCGAGTCATTTTGCAATAAATCCATTATAATTATAATTATTATTATTATTATATGCCACAAATCTTATCGCCAAATACACATAATTTAACGTTTTTCATGCTAATAATTTAATCAGATGTGTGCACCGTAAAAAAGAGCTGTACTACGTAAAAAAATAGCTAGGCAAATGAGTCAGATTTTTCCATGGCGGCGGCAGCTTAAATTGGCATGCCGATATTTTGAGGGCTGCAGCTACATTTGACAATGTTCGACAAACCACTTTCAAACAGTAAATTGTTCTACATGAATTTAAGCTTTCTGACAACATAATCCATGTTGCGCACCCATCACTCATGGACGGGTGCGTATTAAATTTGTTATTTTTGATGGATAGCCACTGTGAATATTAGTATCTCTGTTTAAGAGATTGCGCTCGCATGTATAAGTACATGTGTATGATGTATTTGTATTGGCTAGAACTACACATTTTTGTTTTGTTTTTTACTTCTTGTCTTCAATTTCAGTACCAATATTTGAAGATTAATTACAGTTGATCTGTAGTTTTAATGCTGGTAAACTGCATATTTTTCTTAGTTTTTCTGCAGGCCCTTTTCAACCGAAGAACCGAAAACCTGTT
>JAHWFP010119560.1:0-20981 GCA_023313725.1 Lithobius niger | reverse complement strand
AATGCAATATACAACGCCCTTTCGCCCTTTCTGTTGCAGGTGTGCGGGGGGGGGGTCTAAGACGTGGGACTGTATCAGTGGGGGAGGGGAGCCTAAAAGCATGGCCGAATGGTCTATGCGGTTCACACAGTGTCGGTTAGGGTATTGGTGCTTTGGAGGGGAGATTAGTCAATGGAACGACAATGGGGAGGGAGGTGGGGTGACATATTAAGGAGGTGGGGAAGGGCCTCTTCATGTAGCAGTGGTGGATATGAACATAGCTTCTGTACTTTCCTTCTCATAAGCTTCTTAAAGTTCTGGGGACTTCTTGGTAACACTTAACACCTTGCTTTCGCAGTATATATGAGATCCCCTCACAACGTCGTAGCATGTTGGTCACCACTTCGGCAGGCTCATCTAGATATTTGGAAGGGTTCTGTTTGTGTATTTTTCCCTTAGACTTCATGCTTTCCCATAAACTGTATGAACCAGGTAGACCGCCCAACACCCTTTACGGATTCTCCACTGTGGTCCCCCTCCCTACTCCCCTCCAGCTTCCACCGCAGACCTTCCAAGTGCGCCTCGTGCTGGAGTCGTGGGTACGTTTACATCGGAGAGACCAAACACAAACTCATGGAGAGAATCAAAGAACACCAATGGGAGGCGAGGAAGAAGAAAGCCACCAACGGAATTGCCATGCACCTGAAAGCTAAACTTGGGCACGTCCTTGATTGGAAGGTCGTTATAATACTCCTTGAATCCAACTGTTCAGTGAGGCCCATCTGAGAGGGCTCGAATCCCTAGCCATCAGGCATTTTCAAGAACAGAAGACTCCCTCAGGAACATCTCCAGCCCTGCTACAGGAAACCCGTCTTCTCCTCCGACCTCGACTGCCTGTGGGAGAAACAACTCAACTACCATATACAGTGGTACGAGAGACAACACATGATTTGAATTGCATTGACACTGAGTGTTGTGATCTTTGAATTGTAAAATATTTTTGCACTTCTGGTGAAGGTGGTCAGAACAGCAGAGTGTGTTTTGACATCCTTTGCACACGTCATACTCACAGAAAAACGTACAACTAAAAGGACAAATTGTTAATGGTAGAAAACTTGCAAATTTTTTGGTGGGACACTGGCTGCCACCTTCACCACATTCCTACAAACATCAGTAGCGCCAGACTATGTCCGACAGAAGGTCATTGGTTCCCCGACGGGAGGCCACAGACATTGAAAATAAAAGGCGTAAATTTGCACGTATTTTAGAACTTTTTAAGTATAAAAAAAATCCAATTTTTGTATATAGTGTGCAGTGGCATAATGAGGGTTTTGTACTGAGGGGGAAACACTAGCAGTTTCAACGAATGGGCTGGAAGTAGAAACCAATAAAAGCTAGGGCGACCGGGGACGCTGTGAGCACTGTGAGTGCTGACACATTTTTGCTACTTTCGGTAATTTTCTGGCCTTGTAAAGTGCCGTTGGAAACATTGTTATAAAGTCAGTTTTACTTTACTGACTTCAATACGTATAAAACAAATTAGTAGTGTAAAAATTTTAAGTTTTTCTTAATTAAATGCTTATTTTTTAAACACTACTGGTGCTTTGTTCGATATTTTAGTACTTTAAGCAAAATATGGAGTTTGTAATTGCATTACTGTTTAGCTTGACTAATTTTAGTGATGTCAATAGTGTCTGAGCTTGATCTTTAAATTAAGAGGCATTTCAGTTTAGCAAAAAACACTGTCTGTTGCAATCCTTTACTTTTTGAACAGTTGTAAACACACAAAGAACTAAGATGAGTTAAATTGAACTGATATACCAATTAATGAACTATTTCTTATTTTTCCATTTGTTACCTTGTTATTTTAGTGATTTAAGGAAGAAACAGTAGAAGTATAAATTAGCTAAGATGAACGTTACGTCCACGACCTCAAAAACAACCGTCTGGTGTTAAATAAAATGCACTTAAATGCTGTTGTTCAAGTTCTATCTTAAATTTTAAATATTTTAAATATTCTGTGGACAACTGCTCTCGAGCTGTTGTTCTGATTTTGAGGGTTCTAAAAAGGTCAAACATATAAATGCAAAAAGTGATTTGGCCAATTTGCTGAATAGGCCTTCAAAAGCCTGTGGGGAGGGCCTTGGTCGACTGAGGGGGAAGCTTCTACACTCTCCCCCACCCTCCTCCCATTAAGTCGCTACCGCTATGTAGGTCTTTTTGAAGAAAGACTGGCTTTTTTTTATTGTGTTTTGTGTGTCAAGACGAGCACTGGCCGAATCAGATTTAAGCATATCACCACAACCCCAACATTTATTCATAAATGAATGAGAAACTCACATGTGAATTAACTGATATCAACGCGTTGGTGTCAATGAAAAAGCGATAGATAAGCTTATTTCAGGAAAGAAAGAAGCGTTATGTGCTTATTTCAGTATATAATAATGTATTTATTTTTTACTAAAAAACTAACTATAATTAGTTTTTAATTTTATCTTTATATGTTCCTTATCAATTTACCTTATTAGACGAATTCTCCGACGTGGTTTCATTCAACATTCATCCCAGACAGGAGGGCAAGTCATTCCTAACCTCCCTCTGGCGCCACCACTGCCTACAACAATCACTTTTTTTAAATTTTTGCGCTGATTCACAGTGGGATTCTGGGTTGCACAGGGGAGCATATGGACATTTCCTTTTTTGGCCATGTCAGTATGGCTCAGTGGTAGGACCTCGGTATTTGGTTTCAAAGGTTGAGGTTCAATTCCCCACTTAGGCAGTCTAACATTTCAGTCCAAAAGACAATGTAAATGGGTTTGTGTCTGTATTAATTTAACACTTCTCGAGCCCATTTGGCTGTCCGTCCTGTTTAATCGTTTTTTTACGGTGATCCTGGACAAAACTAAAAACACCGAAATTTCAAGATGCCCAGACATATTTCTGCAGCCTTGGGGTGACACACCATTCAACTTCTGGGTGCCCCCCCCCCCCCTCCCCAGGTTATAAGTCTGAATTTTCACCTGAGCGAAAATATGTGGGATCTTGGAGTCAAGGTCAGGCTTAAGCTTGTCAGCTTGTTCCTTGTTCTCTCTCCAGCTTCGTGGTGAGAGACTAGGTGCTCTGATTGGCCAAGTTTGTATGCAATGAGGTCGTAAAGTCCAAGTTTCCTTAACTCACGAAATACTCTAATATCGCAGCCCTTCGTATCTAACACCATGGTTGTGTTGGATCTGTCAACGCGAGTGTTGGCAATATCACGGTTATTCTTGAGCGCGTGGATAGCTGTTCGCTGGTAGGGGTTGAGGTCTTCTGGAGAGGGTTTGACAACATCGGTCACACACCTATGGAGCTGGCACATGGGGGAGGGGGGTCCTCTGAAATTTCTTCAGCAGGAGCTGGACATCTGACATGAAATTGGAGACGTAGAAAAGACGATCACGGTTGAGTATCGGCACAAATTTTGGGTCAACAGTGAGTAACTGCATCCTGCCGTGATCGGAAATTTCCAGCTCGTATCTGCAGCTTCTTGCTGGACTTCTTCCTTCAAAAACTTCTGAAGTTCAAAATTGAGCCAGTTCATTTACAAATGCATTAGTTAGCAAAAGGCTCCAAATGATTAATTAAAAAAATCTGCTACCATTTATTTCAAAGATAAATACTGTAAGGGGTGAGGAACTTTGTGCAACTATTAAAAACTCGCCCACTATCACTGTAGAAAGGCCTATTGGGCTAAGCAAGTCTGTAACTCATAAAAAATTCCCATTTATTTCACAGGTATTGAACAATTTTTTTTATTAAAAGCTCATCCAGTTGAAATTTTGTTTGATAGACTTAATATTACATTATAGGCTGCGCAACCAACAGAGTTTCTTTTAGCGAGGCTGAAAGAAAAGGGACTGAAAGTTATTTTCTTGTGAGTGGTGGCAGAAAAAATTGTTCTAGTTTGTGACTGAAAGGTGATCTTGGCAAAGCCTTTGCTAGTTAGTGGTGGCCAGGGTAGTGTGAGGGACTACCAGGCTCGTTCATCACCTATGGGATTTATTTTGGCCCATTATGGACAATATCTAGGTCACTAACATGATGGAAGGTTTCCGAGTTCAAATTTCCGGAATTGCCCCCTACCTTATGGACTTCTCACGAAAACCTCATTGAAGTTCGTACTGTGGAACATGACGAAATTCCGAAAATGTCAGTTCACAAAGTAAACACGCACACTTCCGCAAACTAGATATTTGCACTATGTCCATAAAATTTTCAACAACTCCCTGTTGGCTTCATCAGGCTTTTAAAGGTTTATTTAGTCCCTGATCACATCTTGGTTCTTCAATGTTCACAATCCTGGTTTTCGAATAACTGCGATAACTGGCGAATTCAAAAAGGAGATTGTGAACATCGAAGAAGCAAGATGTGATCAGGGACTAAATAAACCTTTAAAAGCCTGATGAAGACAACAGGGAGTTGTTGAAAATGTGCTGAACATAGTAAGTGTCCGGTTTGTGGAAGTGTGCGTGTTTACTTTGTAAATTGACATTTTTGGTAATTAGCGGACTTTTTCTGCCTTTAAAATGTCCAGTAAGGTTCAAATTGAACCAGGTCATCTTTGCAATCATTAATTTGCAATCATTAATTAATAATAAAAAAAACTGCTAGGCACTCAAACCTAAAAACCAGCAACTACAAAGTGGCACCACTAGATTCATTACTAAGAATATTTCTGATGTGCTATATGTAATAAAGTGACCAATTTGGTGAAGTAATAAAAGCAATTAATTGTAATTACAAATTTGTTCTCTTTAGTTTTTTCCTTGCTTTTACAGGCAGGAGGCATTGGTGGCTGCTGTTAGCGAAAAAGATGCCCACATTGCCCTGCTTGAGGTGACTGGCATCAAGAACTTCAAAACTGCAGAAGAGTTAGACCATCTCAAAGCAACCCGGAAGACCATTATGGACAAAATGAAAGCAGAGGTAAACCTGAATATTGGATATTGATACAGTAGTGATAGCATGGAATGCCAATTTGGCACAATCTGTGAATTTCATTCTAAAATAAAACCCACAAGGCTGAAAGAACGCGCCAAGTTTCAGCCAATCAAAGTAGTGATATCAGAGCCAAAATGGCCACCACCAAGTTACTACATTAGTTGCCAAGCTGATCCCACCGAGTATTAGATCAAAGGCTAAATCAAAAACCTGACCATTGCTACTGGCGGCCATTTTGGCTCTGATATCACTACTTTGATTGGCTGAAACTTGGAGGATTCTTTCAATCTTAAGGGTTTTGTTTTGGATATAACTTCTTTTGTAGTTTTTTTTTGTGGCATCTTATTTAATCCACTGCCCAGTTATCTACTACCTGGCCAAGTTTGGTCGAAAAATATTAAACGAACGGAGATATTAATTTTTTTTTGGTTTTGCTGGAGTGAGAATTACAATGGGGATGGCACAATACGAAAAGTTTTTGTCCCGATAATATCTCGATAAACCTCATTTTGAGACTCTCCAATCAGCTAAAGTGGCTAGAAACACTTGGTTGAACAGCCCTTATGATTCTGCACGCAACGCCGCAAACCGCTTGTTTCTAGCTATTACGGTTTCTGAGATATGACAATTTAAGCATCGGTGTGTGCACGATAATTCGATAAATAAAAAAAGTGCGATACACTAATCGACAAAAATGTGTATCGTGATATTATCGAATTATCGATTATCGTGCCACCCCATGACTTCAATCATATGAATTAAAGCGTTTGCTGATTTTCATTCAACCATCAACAATAAGTAGCGTAGACTACGGAATTATTAAGCCCTTAGTGGCCCGAAGGCATGCGCCCTATTACAAACAAATAGCGCGTCCATTTTATTGACAATGTTGTGTTGCCGATTGTATCTGGCAGTGCGTTTGCATTGTTACTCGTTAACTAATAAAGATTAATGCTTATTTTGATCACCGGTAGCATTTTCCCACAGAAAAATAGTATTACAAATGATTGCAATCTTTTTAGTTAATGCCTCTCCAAACGTCAAACCATAAAAGGCACATATTGGAGTTAAAAGAGTGTTAAATACCAAATTTCATTCGTATCTGTTGCATAATTTAATTTATATGAGCGGAATTAGTCAGTAATCAGTATGTTATAGTAGTCAGTAGTCACCTGAATTCAACGTACTTTTATCACATTGATACAGCTTATGCACTTGATTGAGATACAACTATTGCTTGTCAGGACACAAAGACTGCCCATTTTCAAAAATTGTCAAGCTGTTTCGCCACATAGGTATTTATCCTTAACAGCGTGAAATACGCTCAGCTCTGGTTTCTGTTAAAATACCAAAGCTAGTGGCCATGCAACAACCAAGCCATGACCAAGCTGTCGACGTGCCATGAAGCCTCAATCCCCCCCCCCCCCCCGCCCCGACCTCGCAGGAATTAAACAATGGCTTTCTTACAGTGAAGTTACAATGAAGTATGACAATTATTGAACTTGGCGGGTGGACCACTAGCGTGGTCCTTGAAACGTTAGTAGTTCCATCTTGGCACACGTGCCGTAGGTTCGCCATCTCGGGTGTATAATGTGGGAGAATTTCCCTGATAGTCCTTCCCCACTTTTAAGGTGTCCTTTGCACAGCCACAAGCCCGAGATCGATCTTGACTACTCTAGCCTATTTTAATTAAACCAAAGTGGCCAACAATTTATAACTCGATTATAACTTGATAGAGATGTCTTACCTTGCTATGACAATGTTAAAGCCTTAGGCGAATCAACTCGGATTATTATGTGAAACCATCATCATCTTGCTGCTGCCGACCAAGAATTCGAGTGCGAGGCAACTGGCACTGTTATTGGTGACAACTATTCAAACATTGCACATTCACCAATAAATCACTGTGTTAGTCATTTTATGGCATTTTCCTCATTTTTTCCTGAATCCATCTCCTTTTTCGTACTGTACCGTCGGAGAATAAAACACTGACACAACGTGGCCTAGAGACCTCCTTGTATTATTGCTATTTTTTATACTTCATGAATGTAGTCAGCTTACAAATAAAAACTGTCAATTCATTTTTGTAGAGGATCCCAAGTGATCCGTCATTTTCTGACAGCTAAAGTCAACTCATGTCAGGGTAATAAAGGAAGATAAGGACTCGTTTGACAAGTTTACTACCTAGTTGGGTGTGTCGTAGGTGATACCACGTCAAAATGACATGCCATCATTACAAATGAAGGCAGACTATTTCTTAAGACTAGCTAATCGCAAAACTACACCGTGTTCAGCTGAGGTGTGTTCTCTCATCAGTGATTAGGTACAGTGATAAACATTGAGTTATTACCAGTGGGAAATGAACCACAATTCATGCGTAGGCTAAATCCCAAAATTTAAGATTTCTGTTTTGAGATTTAGGTTATGCAGGAACATTTTAGGTAAGAAATTTCTGTCTACAAAAGATAGTGACACTCTTCCCCCTCCCCCATCCATCTTCCTTAAATTATTGCTTCTTGTGAAGATAGATGCAATGACGTGAAACAATTTGTTTGTGGTAATGTGTAAGTATAAGTGTAAATGTCAAGATCTCACCTGCACAGTGACGGCGTCAGGGCTGAATTGTTTGGGGGGGGGGGGGCAACAGAGGGCATATCTGGAAACACGGTGGGCCAAGGATTTTTTTTTCAAGGCCACCACATTAGGCACTTTTATTCCGTTTAATTCAACCTGAACGTAACCTAAGCTTCAATGCCGTAAACTTTATTTCTAAAATAGGCCCCATAAGCACACAAAATAAGTTAGGCTACACATATATTGCAAAGTTGATAAAAAATATACATAACTAAAATAAAATGAAAAGTAAAAGCTTTGTTTATGTGGGAAGTAGGAAAGACAAGTTTCCTGCAAGTTTTTTTTATTTTATTTTCTGGTGGTGACCTGAGTGTTGGGGTTTAGGGGACCGGCCGGAAGTGGGGGGAAGGGGATATTTGGAGGGTCATGGCTCACCATGGCCCACCCCTGGTGCCGTCATTGCACCTGCAGAAATTCTAAGTGATCCCGTCTCCGAAAAGGCATATTCCTATCAGCTACTCAGATGGAGAAAAATTGTGCTTGGAAATATCAAATGTATGATGTTTTCCCTTCCCCAACATATTGCCCTCACCACAACCCAGATTGAACACGTTTTTTTTTTTGTTCTATTTTTTTTTGCCATTGCTAGAATGAGAGGCGTGTCCAGGTGTTACAAGAATGGGCTGGACAAAACCATAATCACACGGAAGAGTTAACCACAGCTCAGGTAAGTTGCTACATTTGGGTATTGCTGACAGATAACAAGTACAAGTTCTACTAGTCCAAACTTATTTGTCAAAAGTAAATTTATATTAAAAACAGGAAACGGTTGTCTGCTACTATGAATACGAAGTATTTGTATTTCTTTTGTGCGAATGAGCATTTTAAACGAACCTGTTCTGAACTTAAATTCAACTTAAAACTAGGGGTTCACTAATGGAAAATCTGTAGACACTAGTTGTTCCCCGGCTCAACATACGCCTTTCTAGCTGACTCTCGCTAATATGTTTCTAATTGTTAGAGCGCATATCCATTTCATTGTCGGTCGCTCGTCCGTTTTTTTCCCTATCGTGGCAAGAATGAGCTCGCTCACCCTCTTGCTCCTTGTTGCATGATCCCTAATAAAGCCTCATCAAGTCTGATCACAAACAAAATATTTATATAGAATAGTGTAGGACCATATAGTGGCTGTGATATCGTTAAAACTTACAGGAAGTGAAGGAATGCACCAAGAAAGGTTTTCAGAGACACAAACGTCAGCTAAACCTTGATAAATTTGTGTGTGAAAATCTGGTACATTCTCGAGCACCTGAGGATCCTCTACTTTTATTATTGTTTTCTATCATTTATCGTTAACACTCTTTAAATACATATGGAAAAATCGCAACAGTACATGACAAACACAAAGAAGCCGTCTTTGTGGCCCGTCAGAAGCAAGTGAGAAGAACATCTTCATAGTGACAAACAAATCACAATTTTTCCATCATGAGTTATAATAACAATAAATATAATAACACGTTTACCACGGAGTGGAAGGGCGATAGAAAAAAAGGAGTAAAGAAAAAGAGTTACAGGGAAGAAGGTAGAGGGCGCTTCAGAAATTTGTGTAATAGTTCCCTGCGCAGTTTCGAGTGGAAACCAGAAAGAGTTGGTGCACCAACAGTGTCGCTGCTCAGAGCGTTCCAAATGGGAACAACACGAAGGAAGAAAAAATTTCTGCTGCAATCCACGTGGGAAGTAGGAAACACAAGTTTCCAGTCATGGCCACGTGTATTAATAGCCTGGGGAGATAGATCAAAAAGTGGTAGATCAGCCCTGAAAAGCCCACGGAAAATCCTGTAGACGAGGATGAGGTCGAACCTCAATCTACGATGATCTAGGATTTCAAGACCGGATTTTTCGAACCGTTCTCCATAACTAAGCTCCCTGAACCCCAGCAAGTTCTTCGTAAACCGACGCTGAACTCGTTCGACACGTTCGATGTCCCCAATAAGGTACTGCGACCAAACCGTGGTAGCGTACTCAAGGATTGGCCGTACGTAGACCCTGAATGCCCAAATCTTAGTAGGGACATCCCCAGAGGTGAAACAATGGTAAATACAGTATTTTAGCTAAATACAGTGGAGCAACATTAACCTCAACTGGAAGACTAGTGAATGTTGTTTACAACGGCTTAAGTTAAAAATATTGATAGACAATTTGCACACTTTACCATCACTTGGAACCAAACGAATCAGTCCCTTGCAATTTTCGGTGTAGTATGGTGTCGTTCACCTCCTTCAGCCTCCAAAAACACACAAACTTTTGCACCGACTACATAGAAAAGAACAACGAAGCAATCAGTCTGCATTAAAGGCTGGCCTTGTGAGGATACACAATACACTAGTCTGAGAAAGAAAGAAAAGACAACTGCCCCGACTGGGACTCGAACCCAGGACTTCCTGTTTACTAGCCGGACGCTCTAACCACTGCGCTACCGGGGCGGGTACTGGCTACAGGCTCCAGCCGAGCTAAGTAGCTTTTCACTCTTTCGCAGTGGTGACCTAGAGATCACAAACATACATACAAGGAGGGAAAGCAACTTTGCTTTTTGGCCTCCACACTAGAAACAAGTAATAAAAAAAGAAAGAAATCACAAGGTAAAGGGTAAACGAAGCAAACAGTCTGCATTAAAGACTGGCCTTGTGAGGATACACAATACACTAGTTTGAGAAAGAAAGAAAAGCCAACTGCTCCGACTGGGACTCGAACCCAGGACTTCCCGCCAGGACTTCCCGTTTACTAGCCGGGCGCTCTAACCACTGCGCTACCGGGGCGGGTACTGGCTACAGGCTTCAGCCGAGCTAAGTAGCTGTTCAATTTTTCTCAGTGGTAACCTAGAGATCACAAACATACATGCTAGGAGGGAAAGCAACTTTGCTTCTTGGCCTCCACACTAGCCAGTACCCGCCATGGGAGCACAGTGGTTAGAGCCCCTGGCTAGTAAACGGCAAGTCCTGGGTTCGAGTCCCAGTCGGGGTAGTTGTCTTTTCTTTCTTTCTCAGACTAGTGTATTGTGTATCCTCACATGGCCAGTCTTTAATGCAGACTGCTTGCTTTTTTTTACCCTTTACCTTGTGATTTCTTTCTTTATTTATTACATGGAAAAGAGCAGTGCTGCTTTGACGAGTGTGTCGTGTAACTTCTGTCTGACGAGAACTTAAAGGCGCCTTTTCACCTTATCAACTCCTAGATGCAGCACGTACAATCTTCGAGTAGTATAAAGAAAATAGCGGTAAATAAAAAATGGAACAACACTATTCGCAGGAGTGCCGCAATTTTCGTAACCAAAACGAAATCACTTGACCCACATCAGCCTATTGGATGGCAGAGAATCTAGAACGTGGATACTGTGTTTAGAATATGGGCACTGCTATTGAAATGGTGAACAGGCACCTTTAAGCATGTAGTCAGTGCCAAAGTTTGTATTTCTGCAGGCTTAAGAAGATGAACAACCCCATACTTCATCGAAAATTACAAGGGACTGATTCATCTGGTTCCAAGTGACAGTAACGTGTGCGGATTGACTTTCGATATGATTAACCTCAATGTTATATAAATTGTGCAGTCGACCCTTTTCTCTTCACTGTTTTTGATATATTACTGGCAGAAAGCTGGGTTCAACTTGGAGATTCACCACTTCTTGTACTTAAACAAGGCTGAGGTTAGTGATGACATCTTTTGGGAGCCCTAATCCACTGAGGATAGACTCGGATGGGTAGGTTAGGTTAATAGTATTTGTTTAAGCAGGAACATTGGAAAAGCTTATGACTTACTGCGTGCCAACGAGTTCTTATTGGAAAAATGGGTTTGTCTGTGTTGTAAGTGCACAGGATAGAGAAAATGAGACTTCCACTCGTCTTGTAACACAGAAGGGTGCAGAGGTTCAGAACTTTTGTATCTCACTGTAGGTTGAGTGTCTGTTCGGTTTGAAACGTGGTACGATTCTTTACAAAGACTCTTAATATGTGCCTTTCTGCCTGGTCTGCCTGTCATTGTTGGTGCATTAGGAAGATGTGGGCAAGCCTTTGTAACTAAATCTAGATTGGAAAACGTATCCCATACGATAGCAAAATATCTGTAGGCTTATTGGACTATCATGTTGATATGGGTGTGATGAAAAAACACCTCATTGTCAATGGTAACCGGTGAAGTTGGCCAAACAAGCCATTTTGAGAAGTGGAGAAGGACAGTTGTGATTGACATCAGATGAGCCGAAAGTAACAATGGGTTATTCGTGGCCCACATTAATATCAATGACTACAAGATAACACCAGGAAAAAAGGAACATGTTTGTAGAAGCCTGCGATGAAGAGTATCAGCAGAAGTCGAGGAAGGATGCTTTGACATATTGCACCGCGGAAGCTATTTTGTGCAGTCAATCAAGGAAGCTGCAAGGTCTATTAGTTCTCACTTTAAAAGTTAAGTTTAAAAGGTAAGTTATTCACGAAAATGATGTAAAGGATACCAGGGTATTATTTTCTTTTGATACTCTGGTTATTTGCCTGGCTTAGGAACACTTCATTTCATATTACAAAACATAAACAGTTAGGGAGGAAGGCTATGATCCATAAGAGTAGTCTCTAGCGCACCATGTTGTTTTCAAGGATTCTGTTGTGAATTTGCCAAAGCTTTTACCAGGTCGGAATATCATCTACTTCTCCAGTGTAATTTACTGTTTAGGGGCCGACTTTATTTATTCTCGTGATGAAATGTGGTAATATAGTAACATAGGTTTAAGCTAAAGTACAAATAAAGTAACAAAATTACAGTCTCAAAACTATTCACTTCACTAATTCCACTCATTTTCGAAAAAAAGACACTTAACAATGTCTTCCTGCAGTTTTCATCAGGCACTTGATTAAGTTCTTTCGCTACATCTTTTCTCACTCTTGGAATCTACATTAAAATCCGTCTCCAATCGGTACCTCCTCGCATAGGCCCTGATAGGAGGCACCATTTGGAGGCGGATTTGAATGTAGATTCCAACAGTGAGAAGAGATGTAGCCAGAAAGAATTTAATAATTCTAGTGCAGCTATCTGTTGAAAATATGCAAGACAATAGTGTCTTTTGTGTGAAAATGAGTGGAATTAGTGAAGTGAATAGTTTTGAGTTTGAAAATGAGTTTCACAGTAGCGTTGAAAACGATGTTTTCCATAAAATTACAGTGCTAAATTTTATCAGAAATTCGACTTGTGCAATACGTAGTTTTACATTTAAAAATAGAAACGAAGGAAACAAAATTCTATCACGGAAAATACGTGTAACCCTTCATCACAGTGGGAGATCAGTGGTGCAACGGAACAGCGCTCATTTCAAATCCATCTAGTGAAATGTAATTTTTTTCGTTCTCCTGTGATTGATCATTGTGAAGATGATGACAGGAGTCATCGAAAATTTAACGTGAACAGTGTGTTCTCTTTGGTGGCAATCCGTTCTTCGTTTTTTTACCTGAAAATTCTACCAGAAGCAAATTTGTAAAATATTCTGGGGAAGGGGGGGGGGGGGGGGTGCTGTAAGTAGGTTATTTCACGATTTCTAACTTAGAAGCATTTTAGACAGTAATTTATGCTAGAAATTGAAAAAATGCCAGTCTAGAAAACTTAACGCACAATTTCAGATTACAGGACCCTCACCAGATTCTTGCGAATTTTCAACAGACAATATTCATCTGCCTTCGTCAGGCACTAAGAGATTTTAGAGCTTGTAACTACATCGTTTTAGATATCGCGATTCGAAACCGGCTCTCGGCGTGTATGCGTTGGACCTACTGAAATTGACTAAATTGACTAAAAGCTTCATACATTCAAAGAAATCAATGTTTCCGTGTTTTTTTTTGTACCAAAATTCACTAAAAGCTTCATACATAAAACAAACTAAATAAACTAGTAAACTAATTAACCAAATTCGTGAGGAAATGAGAATAAAGTAGTTGCATTAATGGTAGTCCAAACCCAGATCACGTACGTGAATTAGCACAGAAACGGCAAATTTTCTACAATGGCATTAGGCCTAAACACCCTCCCTGGACAGAAATAAGATTAAATTTATAATTTTTTTTACGGCCCACCCCCTTTTGTATCGAGTCAGTTTTATCTGCCCATGGGCATTTAATAAGCAACATGTAATGACACCTATACCCAGTTAATGTTCAGAAAGTGACTCGAAAACATTTGGAAGCCAGGAATGTTACCAAAGCCTCTATGTGTTACCATCCACTAGGCAAACATGTAACAGTACTTAATAACTGAAGTACTGCACATTTCTTGAACTTATAATACCTCTATTCTGGGTTTAAAGTAAGGGGCCACAGTTTGCACCCCTGGACCCCCTAATCATGCCCACTGCTGAGGGCATTGGCAAAACGCACTGAAAACCACTACCATCCAGAAAATCCTTACATCTAGCAAGAGGTCTCATCTGTCTAGTTGTCATATGTCACAAAACGTTCCCTGCAATTTTTTATTTACCAAAGCTTACAAATAGAGCTATGTAAAATGAAGCAGTTGTTTATTTTCTGCAGAAGCGCAACAAGCATATTCCAGATGCACCAAAAATTGAGCTTCTATCTCTAAAATAGTTCCAACAAAAAGTTATAGATATTTTTAAACTTGCTTGTGGAGCTTGTAGGTGCCTGAATATAGCGCAAAAAATGGCCAAACCTAGAAGTAATTAGTACAAAGATAAACCCAATGGTATTCGCCTTTGAAAACTGTCATAAATAACATATCAAAAGTCTACCAAAATATTGTTGCTGGAAAGACGCCATTTTGAAAAATAGTAGCCGAATTCAACACTTTCACTGTTATTTACTGAAATACTGAATTCCATTTCACAGTTAGCAAAATTATATCCCTAACTTGTTCCTCTTGAAATTCCTTTCCAATGATACCAAAAATAACCGGAAGTAACAACTGAAAGTGGTACTAATGTGTTAGTGAAAAGACACCATTTTTTTTTCCAAAATGACATCTGAATATGGCAGTTTGAATTCCCTTTCACAGTTAACAAAATTACACCCTTGCAGTTATTGTTCCTCTTGAAATTTCCTTTCCAATGATACCAAACACAACCGGAAGTACCTACCGGAAGTTGTACTAATGAATCATGATTAGTGTATAGTATACACCCTAATGAAATACTACTGCCCAAAATGAAGGCATTGCTCACGTTGTGTGAAAATCATTGAATTTGGTATGGATGCACATGAAGGCTAACTGAGAAAACAAGCTATGATAGCAATTTCAACCCCCCCTTAATCACCTCAAAAAAGTTATTTGGCTGTAACTCCTCAACCGTCATTAAATCTAAAGCATAATGTGACTGAAGCAAAAATGTTCAGCACACAATTTTGGACAGGAAAAGTGATATAGATCTTTTACATAAGAGCAACCCTGGACCATAAAATCGTATTATCACCCTTAATTCGAGCGAACTGGTCCTTGTTTCAGTAGGTTGTTATTAGCACCGGCGGGCCGGGGGGGGGGGCGGGGAGACGGGTTGTAGGATTGTAGAATAACGAGCTTGTAAGATTTTCTTGTTATTCAGTAGTAGAAACTGCAAATTAATTATGACCCCCTCCCCTCCATGGCCTCATCCCTTACGCAACAGAGTTTCCTCGAAGTAGACCTATTCGTACAGGCATTTTTTGATGAGTAAACTAATTGATAAAACTTCGAATTGCTGGTATTTACTAGAAAGCCATTGATAATGTGTGCCCCCCTGAAAATTATTCCTGGTGCCGCTACTGGTTGTTATAGTGATTTTCCTGATCTTGTGAATCCTGTAATAGCCCGAAATGAACATAGCCTACTTAGATTTCTGAAAGGTGGGCATCTGTTCTTTCCATCAATCTTAACTGATATTGTTTAACTTAGATAGTTGTACACCCATTACAGGTGAAGCGGTAATGGTGTAACAGAGAAAGCGTATGGTGATTTCCAAATGCAAAATGCTCTCTCTAGCCCTCTAATTGCCTGCAATGGACATGCTTAGGATTTTCTGAAAGGTGGGGGATCTGTTCTTTCCATCAATCCTAACCGAAGTTGTTTAGCTTGGATACAAATACAAATACGAACATTACAATGGCATTTTGAAATTGAAACTAGCTGCTACACCAATTACAGCTACACTTGCAAACGGGCATAGGGCGTATCCCTATCTAGGCTAAACAATTTTGGTTAGTTAAGAAAGGTCCACTGTCTGACTCAGTGAAGCACCCAAGAAGAATACAAAAAGGCTTTATTAAAATTTTCAATGCGGTTAAGACTCGCACCTTGGTCGTTAAAACTAAAAACAAGCAATAATTACAAATGTGCCACACCCAAACAAAATCCAATAGTAGCCCTTACTTCTTGCACTTACATACATCAAAGAGCAAAAATCCCTTTACCAGCTGCTGGCTCAACAGCCATGTTGAAATTATGTCACAATTTTATATGTTGTTTATTTTCAAATTGTTTCTGAGATTAACACAGTTCTTCATAACCGGACATTTTTTTTTTTTGTTAATGGCCCTTGTGCTATTTGCTGCAATCGTATAAGACTTCAGGCTCAGTCTAATTTTTTTCTATGGGCTCACAGTATGTAATTTCGGTGTGTTCGACATCCAGGGTATGTTTCGTATCCTCTGAATGTACCGCAACTGCATACGATCTGTTTCCCTTAAGAATAGCTCCTCCATGATACAGTTTGTGTCTTCCAATCGCTGTACCACACTGACCTAGGTAAACCCTCCTGCAATCTACGCATTTAATGGCGTAAACCACGCATCAACAATTTTTAATAAAGACTTTTTGTATTTTTCGTGGGTGCCTCACTGAGTCGGACAGTGGACCTTTCTTAATTCTCCACCCCACGACTAGCCAATTACTCAATTTTGGTTAGAAGTGGTGGAAAGAATAGATTCCCACCTTTTATAAAATTATAAGCATGTTCATTTCAGGCAATTAGAGGGCTCGCAAGAGCACTTTGAATTTGAAAAGCACCATGGGCTTTCGCCACATTGCCCTTACCTCGTCACCTTTAAATGGGTGTAGGACGGTTCCTATCTAAGTTAAACAGCTTTGGTTAGGATTGATGGGAAAAAAACAGATCCCCACCTTTCAGAAAATCTTAAGCATGTCCATTTCTATCAATTAGAGAGCTAGCAAGAGCACTTTACATTCGAAAATGGTCATACGCTTTCTCTGCTATACGCCATTACCTCTTCACCTTTAATTGGGTGTCGGACTATCTAAGTTAAACAATATCTGTTAGGATTGATGGAAAGAATAGATTCCCATCTTCCAGAAAATCTAAGCAGGTCCATTTCTGGCTATTAGAGGATTCGCAAGATCACAAAAATCACTATAACAACCAACGGGAAAACTGAGCGTTTGCACGAATTAAGGATGATACGATTTTGTGGTTCAAGGGTGCTTTTATGTAAAAGATGTATATCACCTTTCCTGTCCAGAATTGTGTGCTGAACGTTTTTGCTACACATTATGCTTTTGATTTATTGACGGTTAAGGAGTTACAGCCAAATAACATTTTTCGGGGTTTAAGTCTCAACTCCACCCCGGGGGGGGGGGGGGGGGGTGAGTGGTTTGAACTTGCTATCATAGCTTTTTTCCCCAGTTGGCCTTTATGGGCATCCATACAAAATTCAAATTTACTGTTATACAAATTACTAAAAACAAGTTTGGCCTGTGACTAGCAGTGCCAGACTTTCCTTTGGAGGGGGGGGGGGAGGCAAGTGTCCCTTTCTCTCCCCCTCCCCCCACTTCCCACCTTTTCTGTACGCCTCCGTAGCGTTACAATTTGGGCCATTCCAAAGTAAGTACTTTTGAGACCAACTGATTTTGCACTTCTTCAAACTTTTGTGGAGCTCAGCGTATACATTTGTGGTTTAAAAAAAATTCTGACCTTAACATAATGACGCACAGACGGACAAAGCAAATCTAGTATGGTCCTTCTATTTGTAGATGAGCAAAAAAAACTTGGCTTGTTAATTTTAAATTAAGGAAGTTGCATTAGTTCCAGTCTCTCATCAAAAGTACATTAATTTTCGTTTTTCATTCTTTCTATTAATGTCAAGCAGTTCTTAAACAAGACATAAAGCAATCAGGGGTTTGAACTTTCTCGAAATTTATGAGATGGATTTAGCTGCCAATCTTTCTCTTTGCTAAAAACTTTAGTTGAATATAACTTTTTTTTTTTACCTACTCCTCGCCATAAAATTTGACTCTTATGATTGTGTCAAAGTCATGTAAACCATCAGTGTCGCTCGATTACGTCTAAGAAGCTCCAGTTTGCCTTTTGGAATGCTGGAGATTCTTGTACGTGTGTTAGTGAGACGCTGTCCTTTAGAGCATTATGTTTTATTTTTTGCCTTACAAAGCTGGAGCTTCTTTTACACGTATAATTAGTGTGTTACTAATGGCTTGCATGTCTTTTTCTTTTTTCTGTTCTTGTAGAGCATAACGTTTTTTTTAGGCTTACATCCGTATTTTATACGCTTAACCTATTTTAATACTAATTAAAACAAAACTGTGGGTAGGTGAGTTACCTGCACCATATTTTAGGTGACATCAGGTGACACCACAAAATTGAAATGCAGATACCTACCATACATTGGAAAACACCACCTACACATTGAAAAGAAGAGTATGTGTCATTGTAGTCCAGCATTTGCAAACTACGGAGCTTTATATTTCGAAATACTGATTTATTGAAATGTGTGCTTGATGCGATTTAGCCAAATTATTTCACATTAGCTATTAAACCAGAGTAAATTATTTTTCTCCAGTTTACTGGACGGCTGTTAAAAGGCCATCTATACCACGCGCCATGGCTGTTTGCTGTGACGTGCGTATCACGTGACTGGGCTAGTCCTATCAGACGGCCAAACAGCCATTGTTTTCGGTCGTCATTGGCTAACTCATGGTGACGTCACGGCAAACAGCCATTGCACATGGTTTAGTCACCTGAGATGAGTTAATAGCAAATAAAGGCGAAGGCGAATACACAATATTTTTTTCTGGTTGTATTTTTTTTTTTTTTTTTGGTTGCATGTCGCATTATTTTTTAAGGGAATAAATGAACGAATACAATATCAAGAAGAGCCGATCCCATCAAGAACATAAGAGGATTGCTTTCATCTTCGATGTGATGTTGTTCCAGAATCATTACAAGTCCTTTGTTGGTTAAAGCATTAAACTCTTGCTCCATGCATGAGGTCATCTGCTTTGTAGAATATTTTCTTTGGTCAAGAGAGTTGGATGGAGTAACAGTCAAATGCCCTTTTGATAGCGTTTAATAGACATTTAAGTTCCATAATGAAAATCAGGAAGTGGACTTTACAAATTCCAGTGTAAGTGATAATGATTGGGACAAGTTGCGTGAGCTGCTATTCCCAATTTATCATTTCGGCACTTCCATTGGAAATGACAAAGGGAAGTAATAAAAAAAAGACGTGCAGTCGACAGGAAATTCCGGCAGCAAAAGAAGCAGAATCTGGAAGGGAATGAAAACACAAAAAAAAATGAAAAATGTATATGACTTGACCTAATTGATTAATTTGACACCAAACTACACAAGTTCTAACGTAGCAAACAGTCTGCATTAAAGACTGGCCTTGTGTAAAAACAAGATACACGAATCTGAGAAAGAAAGAAAAGACAACTGTACCCCGACTGGGACGCGAACCCAGGACTTCCCACTTACTAGCTGGGTGCTCTAACCACTGCGCTACCAGGGCGTATCCTAACTACAGGCTCCAGCCAAGCTTAATAGCTGTCAGCCTTTGCAACTTGTGACTTGGCCTCCTCACAAGATATAATGCAAGCAATGCAAGCGCAGTAGTAAGCGGGAATTCCTGGGTTCGCGTCCCAGTCAGTGCTGTTGTCTTTTCTTTCTTTCAAGATTAGTGTATCTTGTTTCCTCACAATACCAGTCTTTAATGCACACTGTGTGCTTAGTTTACCCTTTACCTTGTGATTTGTTCTTTATTTGCCAGCATTTTCAGTTGCGAGTAAGACACTCCTGGAGTATGTCTCTGTTGCTGGCAGTGATGGCAGGAGGCTGTGAATCCTTCATATGCCATACCTCTTGTTCGTTATATTAGGTGCCAATCTAGCATTATTTTATATAGCCAACAATATATATTTTTAAGTATAGACGTGCTAAAACTAAAAGCATCAATTCAAAATTCAAAGAATTCAAATTGGAGCAATAGTAACACCACGTTATTTGTGTGTGAAGGCGACTACACTGTCAATTTTGATATATAATGTACAACAACAAAGAACTGTAGGGCAAAGAAAGGATGCTGGGCATCTACTACCACTGTGTCCAAATTTAAGACAGGCAGGTCAGAGAATGACCAAAGTCAATAAAATCAAACACACGACAGATCTACACCACTCAAATTTCTCTTGCGTACTAAGAGAGAAGTTGAAGAACACATCGGCTGGCAGAGAACTCCAGATCAGAACAACTCGATTTGAAATGTTTGTATTTATCTTTATGGAAATATCCAATACTTAATGTAAAAGGATGTCCACGTATGTTAATATTATGGTTATGTATGACTAACTTGCCAGCGTGTAAGTCGACCAGGTTATTTAACAGGGAGTAAATAAGGAAAATGTCAGCCTTAAGGCGCTTTTAATTCGAGGGACTCCAGCATAAGTCTTTTAAAACGGTCAGTGGAGGGCAACTTAAAAAAAGCCAAGAACGTACTTTGTGAAACTTCTCTGTACTGATTCCACAAGATGAATAGCCTTGACCTAGTACGGAGACCAGATGGGACTGGCATACTCCAGCAAAGAGTGAACAAATATAGCTTATATAATATAGTTTACATAAGGCATTCTTTGGAATTTATGCTTTTAAAACATGCTAAAATTCAAAGTAACGATGCAGGAGAATATAAAAGTGTCTGTTCCAATTACCGATGTACAGAATTGCATGTCGGCAGTGACTTTATATTATCACACTGTGTGTTAGAAAGTTGACATGCTATTGTACAAAGGATGTGCAAGGATGAAGGAGTAAAGACTCGTAAAGTTGGTGCACTTTAAGAATTGTTTATTATCAGTGGTTGAAAGATGGGACACGCATGCTCTTTTAGATATCATTTTATGCACAGGGGCACAAAATACGAAAATAAAAGACATGCAGCCAGAAAAGAAAAAACAAACGCCACGAGCATTACACCAACAATAATAAGAAATAACAATAGTTGTTGGTGTGATGCTCATGTGATGTTTTTATTTAATTTTTTTATGGCTGGCACTGCTCATATTTTATGGCAAGCCCCTGTGGTTTTATGTGTCAAGTTTAAAAATTTGTTGTCCTACTCATTTCATAATGAACAGGACGGAAAGCCAAATCGGCTCGATAAGTGATTAATAAATACAGA
>JAHWFP010119559.1:0-43751 GCA_023313725.1 Lithobius niger | reverse complement strand
CCCCCCCCCCCCCCCCCACCCCCGGTCGCCATTAATAATGACCCATCCCTAAGGCTGATTAAGAAATAAGAACTAAACTTCAGCACACTTCAGCCATAATTCAACTACTCTCAATTAGGCTGATGAGACATTAATTGCCTGCACTTCAGCGCAGTTCAGCCATACTTCAACTACTCTCAGTTAGGCTGATGAGTAAATAATTAACTGCACTTTAGCAAATTTCAGCCAGATACACAGAACACTGTAATTTCAGATGGCAGCCTACGCCAATGCAGAACTCGTGGACATGATCGTGTGCTGTGGTTTGGCCCACGAAAATGTTCGTGAAGCTCTTCGAGTTTATGCAGAACGGCATCCTCAACAAAGGCATCCAACAATACGAACGTTCAACAGGACACTTGCTCGTTTCCTGGAAACGGCCAGCATTGTAGCCCGTCCTCGAACAGGTCGGCCTCGAATTGCAACAGACGACAACAATAGTGTGATGGTTCTCGCAGCAGTAGCCGAAAACCCGCATACCAGTAGTCGTGCAGTTAGAAGGGCACTTGACATCAGTCATCAGTCTGTCCTACGTGTCGTGAAGAGGAACAGTTTCCATCCATACCATGTTCATCTTCATCAGGCGCTGCGAGCAACAGATTATGACCCCCGTCTCCAGTACTGCGATTGGTTCTTGGGAAGAACTACTGCTGACCCTTTATTTTTCAATCATGTATTTTGGACGAACGAGGCGCAATTCACACGGGATGGCATCGTGAATACGCACAATGTGTACTACTGGGCAGACGAGAATCCTCAATGGTTGCGAGAAGCCCGACATCAGGAACAATGGTGGTTTAATGTCTGGTGTGGGATCCTACATGGCCACATCATTGACCCAGTATTCTACGATGGAACTGTAAATGGGGAACGCTACCTTGAACTCATTGTAGATGACGTTGTAACTGACGTTATGGACAACCTGCCACTAGCGACGGTGCAGGCAATTTGGTACCAACTTGATGGAGCCCCACCCCATTTCCGTAGAACTGTGCGACAGCGGTTGGACGCTTTGTTCCCAGGACAGTGGATCGGTCGAGCTGGCCCAACGGCTTGCCCTGCTCGATCACCAGATTTAACTCCACTGGACTTTTTCCTGTGGGGCCACGTTAAAGCCCAAGTGTATGAAACCCCCACAACAACAGCTGAAGACCTAAAGGAACGGATACGTGCAACATGTAGAGCCATCCCAGCAGCAACATTCGAACGGGTACTACATTCTACAACGTCACGGGCACAAGCATGCCGCAATGAGATGGGACACCATTTCGATCACCTTCTTGATGATTTCCATCTTATTTTTATTCCACACAAACGTGATGGTCCAAGTTGGGCCCTTAACCCGGCCCCCCCCTCTTTGTTGGTCAAAATTAATCCTCCATTTCTGACTCAATAGTAGAGGATACGAAAACAGCCTTCAAGTTGCAAGTTTGCAGCTTTTGTAGTTGTTTACAAAGTTATTTACAATTAATTTATTTACAAGTTCGTTACAGTTATGTACGCCCATGTTATTTGTTTAGAACCCACTAATAACATGTCTGACCACATACTACACCCGTTGGTTCTGAACAATAAAATGGTGACAGAAACATTGTTCAAATTTCACGCAATGAAATACACAAAACTGGCTAATACCCGTAAAACAACAAACAAACATGAAATAAACAGCGTTGGGATAACTGTGTACAACAGACCGGAGATGCTAGCTGGTCACTGCCTTCTAACCTTTCCATTTGCTTCACTGCTTGACAAGTAGTTCTTGCAGTGAAGTTTATGTGCAAAAAGGGTATTTTGCATATAACTCTGGCGTTTCTACATGGATTTCCATTCTGTTTCTTGGGTTGGCAGTTTTTAATGATTACCTACAACTTTCAAATTTGCACTGATGGTCTACGGTGCTTCCTTTAGAAGTTAGCAACGCGATGACCTTGATGGAGGTCTTCAAGGTCATCGTCTTTACACTCATCTGAATCCCCGCTGCATTTACTCATTATTACTATAAACTTGTTTTCAGGATATTTGACACCATTTAGGATATATTCACTATTCAGGTAGGCCCGACTTTTGGACCACCCTGTATAAAGTTCCTACCTGTATGGTGTACACCTTGGAGAAGGATGTGATGTCGTCTTTATAGCTAGTGTTGAATTTGCAAACTGGGATTGAAGCTGCGATCCTCACTCACTATAAGTCAGGTCAGCTTCGTGTTTTTCCAGTATTAGTTAGTGACAGACATGCCAGTACTGTATGGCCTGAGAACCGAAGGGAATTGGTACCTGAAGAAACTGTATTCGGGAAAAGTCGTATTTTATTCAGCTGCGTGTTAAGTTTTAAACAAAGAGGAAGAATAACGAAGCATAACGATTAAATTGCAAGATCCGGCTCACTGAAGGCTATCTTGTCCCGCATACACTTTGTTCAGATACCAACTCCTTTCGGCCGGATACAGGCCGTAAGGTGCTCGACGGCTCCTTGCGTGACATTCGGTACCGTCCTAAACGACCAAACAGAGCGAACCAAACGCACCACTGTTGGTGACAGTTTGGCACATTTCCTGCTAATAGCCGTGTGATGCGGCTTCATTGACGTCAACATCGTCAGCGATGAATCTGTATCCGGCAAAATTGTTACCTCGCGCATGCTCAAACCTCCACACCAGCAAACCACCTCCCTGAGATAGTTCGCAATTTGGCATTGCTCTCGCCTGGTCACATCTATTAGCCAATCCAGGTCAATCCATTAGCCAGGTCTGGTCGCGGTTAAGACGTAATTCGCTCCTGGTATGACGTATCGAATACTGTGCTGAGCTTGTTGAGCTGTGTTGTCGTTTAGGAAGGCACTGAATGGCTGACGCAACATCACTGCGCACGCACGACGTCAAGTTTGCAGCCAAACTGTCTCTAACTGTGGTGCATTCTGTTCGCTTTCTTTGGTATTTTAAGAAGGTACTGTTTTACGAACACCGGAAAAGCACAAAGCTGAGCAGCCTGGAGTGGAGCGACGATCGCAGCTACTCTCTCAGTTGGCCTTTTTACAAACTAAGGAGGATTTAGAGACTGTCACCGGATGGCGCCACTTAGCACGTTTTCACAAAGACCTTGGAATAGTAGTAGTATAGTAGGCGATAGTAGGTAGATAGTAGGCGTTTTCATCTGAAGAAACAGCTAAGGTGAACTGAGACAGCAACAGTATAAGCTGGGGCCGTTGGACTTGACTCTCGATGTAACAAAATTCCGCGCTGTTGTTGTCTTGGAATACCAATTGCGAACTTGTATTGAACAATATCATTGATAACAGCGTTTTAATTCAAGTTTTGCGCTGTTGTGAGCTATGGAGATTACATCCGAATCCCCCAAGACATCCAAACAAGTTTTAGAGAAGCCTGGAGGTGCGGACGGAGGCGAAAAAGTAAGAGTGATTTTGCTGGGCTGTGCGAAGTTGGAGGGAAGGCGCGAATTGGATTCTCGCAGTAATTCGCGCACAACCGCAAAGAAAGATTTGGTTTTGAACGATACTAGTTCAAGAAGCAAAGTAGAAAATCAAAGTCAAATTCAAAGCAAAAAACAAGATTCGCACCCCGACGAAAAGCAAAATTCGTTGGATAACAGCGATGCGAACTCTGAAAGTAGTGTAGATACTGAAAATAGTGTAGATCAACCCGACAAGTCGCCCGCTTCTGATGCACCACAGGAAAATGTAGAAGTAAATACGTGCTCAGATTTAGAAATGGAGTGCACTGATGATCCTGGTGAAAAACTGCACAAGTACGACATTTGTGACACTCCGTTTCGACACACTTCGTCTCTTTTCCGTCACAGGAAAGAGCACGAGGGTGCGAGGCCGCACAAATGTGGAATATGTGACAAAACATTCACTCGGAAAGACACCCTGCAAAAGCACCTGAGAACTCACTCCGTTGAGAAACCCCACAAATGTGACGTGTGTGGCGCGTCGTTTATTGACAAAAATAGGTTGGTGGCGCACGAACGCACGCACTCCGAGGAAAATCGGTTCAAATGTAATGAGTGCAACACATTGTTTTCACGAAAGCAGCAGTTGTTGGAGCATTTGATAATACACGCAAAGGCAAACTCGTACAAGTGTGACAAGTGCGGTAGAGCCTTCAGGCTCAAATCGACGCTACGGGCGCACGTGCTCACCCATGGCAACCTAAAGCCGTACCATTGCAAAACGTGCGGCAAATTCTTCAAAACGAGAAATTACTTAAAGTCCCACAATCTGAAACACACTGGCGAAAGGCCGTACAAATGCCACTTGTGCAGCGCTACCTTCCAGTTTAGCTCCAGTTTACGGTACCACGTAATAGGGCACAACGAAGTGAAGCCTCCTGTGGATAAGCCTCACGTTTGCGAAGTGTGTGGTTGTGCCTTTTTACAGCTGGCAAACTTAACCAAGCACGCCATGACACACGAATCTACGGGTGAGAAATCGTTTACGTGCCCCGAGTGCGGCAGCAAGTTTGCCCTCCAGGCTCAGGTGACTAAGCACATGAGTACATTTCACAGTGATCTCAACCAGTGTGAAATTTGTGGTAGGTCTTTTACACGGCCCGAGGATCTGCGCCGGCACGTGAAAATCCATACTGGCGAAAGACCGTACTTTTGCAAGATATGCAACCTACGTTTCCAACGTAAAGATACTTTGCACAAACACATTCTTACTCATGCAAGAAAACTGTTATTCAATGAAGCATGACATGGTGTCCCTTGATTAGATTTGTTTGAAAGTTGATTGAATAGCAGAATTCATTTATACCATAAATCACCTATTAAACGCCCATTGGCTGTTACAGTTAATTCAGTTAAAAAAGGCAATGGGTCGTAACAAAGTTATGATTTATTTTCCCAATCTAACATCTTGTCTGGGGAGACCTAACTCCATCGTGAAATATTGTACGTTTCCGCGAGTGAATTTCACGTACGTGATCTGGGTTTGATCTAGCGTTAACGCAATAGCTACCTTTATTCTCATTTGTTCGATAAATAGGAAAACAGCTTCGAATACGATGGGAGTTAACGGAATCCCTTTCTAACACACTTGACATGATACATGCACAAGTCGCAAAACAACGAAAAGTAAAAGTAAATATTTTCGCGAATTTTCGACAGCTGTGAAAATATTCGTAGGAATTTCTCCTGCTGTCTTCTTCAGGCAATTAAAAGAAAGGTTTACTTCCAGTTACGTCACACTGCACTCGTGTAAGCGATCAATCAAGCCGCGCGCGACGATAGCCTCCCAGTAGAAGGCCCTTCACTACCCGCTCGGCTTGCCCTTCCACCGCGCTCTAAATCGCTCTGCCAAATCTTCTCACTAAATGTCCGATCGATTGTTGGAGTTGATGAAGGTTGGAGATACATAAGAAATCTCCCATCAATTTCGTGCCTTACAATGGCCAGAGATTCGAGGCACCGTAAATGTCTATTGCTCATAGAGCTGGACTTTATCAGTGTAGTTGTCTTCTTTCAATCTATAGGATGTTGGGTGGCCTTGTGGTGGGCTGCAACACTGTTCTCCTCATCTCCTCTCCTCTCCTTGTGTCTGCCAAGGTGAGGAGAACAGTGTTGCAGCCCACCACAAGCCCACCCAACATCCTACAGATTGGGAGAAGACAACTACACTGATAAAGTCCAACTCTATGAGTGATAGACATTTACGGTGCCTCGAATCTCTAGCCATTGTAAGGCATGAAATTGATGGGAGATTTCTTATGAATCTCGAACCTCCATCAACTCCAGCAATCGGACATTTAGTGAGAGAAGATTTGGCAGAGCAACTTAGAGCGCAGTTGAAGGGCAAGCCAAACGGGTAGTGAAGGGCCATCTACTGGGAGGCTACTGTCGCCGCGGCTCGATCGATCGCTTACATGAGTGTAGTGTGACGTAACTGGAAGTGAACTTTTCTTGTAATTGCCTGAAGAAGACAGCAGGAGAAATTCATACGAAATTTTTCACAGCTGTCGAAAATTCGCGAATATATTTACTGTTTTCGTAGTTTTGAGAGTTGTGCGTGTATCATGTCGAGTGTGTTAGAAAGTCTCATTTGTTCATGAATTTAAGTTTATTAGCTTAGTTTACTAATAAACTAATGCACTAATAATAAACTAATAAACTAATGCTTTATGTACGAAATATTTAGTTAATTTTGGTTAGCTAGGACCCTTGGCACCCAAGGCGAACCGACAGAGAGCCCCTTACCCCCTTCCTTCCCCGGACTGCCTATTTCAAGACAGTAAAACAAAAAAAATCACGAATTTTATATTGAGGCTTACATAACTAAATACTAACTACTAGTAAATGGGAGACGTACTAGGCAATAGAAGTGGTTGAATACAACGAACATTAACAAAAAAAAAAAACTAACTGTGTTTTGTTCGATAAGAAATCCCATAACATTTTTCGAAACTTCACTGGTTTCAGAGGCGGACTGGACTGGCAAGGTCGGGAGGGGGGGGGGGATGGTCAGGAAGTCCCGACTGGCCTCTCGCTCTAGTGGCCTCTCAGCAGAAATAAATAAGTACTTATAAAGGAAATTCAGTGTATTATTTTAAATATTTTTTTAATACTCGACTACTATTTATTTATTCTTGCTAAGTTTCACACCCTAGGTTAACTCTTCAAATACCCAAATACGACGCCGAAATTTTGAGTTTAAACCACAGAAGGCTGCCAGTTCACTAGTTGCGGTTTCTCGCTTACTTCCGATGAACAAGCAGCTGCATCTGCGTGTTGCACGGTAGCCGCTCTTCTTGAAGTTACAAAATGTGCAACTGTGAGTGATTGCATTAACTGATAGACATTAACACACGGATCATTCAATCACGATTAGCCATGGAGGTCATAAGAGAAAGTGACGATGACGTTCTTCTGTCACGGAAATGGGCGAACCAATGAGAAATCTTTAAATACTTTAAAACGTCGAAAACCGTCAAAAGTTGTTCTATAAAAATGAAAGTCGGGAGGGGAATGGAAGGCCATCTCGGTTAGGGAGAATTGAGAATTTGGTTCAAGTCCGATCTGCACCCAGTCAAAAAAAACTGGATTTCGGTGGTAAAACTTCTGCAACCAGCTATAAGACTGACCTGAATTTTTTGATTAATTTTTGTCTTAGTTTAGCTACATTTTTCGAACAATTTCGGCCCTGAATTTTTCCTACTCCTAACTTTTTTAAGTTGCAGAGCAACACCATTGAAAATGATCTGTAACAGATTATCGTCATGTGTATTTCCCACAATTAGGAAAAATAAGAAATACAGCATCTCAGCAAAAATATACCATACCAGTCACATGACCGAATTGTAACAAATACTAAAGCCTGGCCTATCAACTTGACGCCATGACCGTTTTTGCTGAATGGCTTAAATTTTCAATTTTTTTTCCTTTACGTCTAGCAAGTTCGTGTTCTTAACTAGGCGTAGGTCCTATTTCCATGTTTTAAGATGCGGAAATTGAGATTCAATTATTGTCGAGGTCAGATCCAAGGAAGGTGCCGAAGGGCCTGTGGCCCCCTCCATTTAACTCGCAAAAATTGCTGTAATTGTTCGAAAAATGTTGCTAAACTAAGATAAGAATTAATCAAAAAAATGGAAAAAAAAGCACACGGCGAAACCCACCTCCAAACTTTGTTCTGGTTCCGCCCTTTATTATTTGCATCCAACACTGATGTTAAAAAACCCCACCAAGAAATGCCGAAATATGCTACCTGCAGTGATATAAAACATATCATTGAACCAAAACTAAGAATATTAATCACTAGGCTTTTCATAATAAAAAAAATTAGTGCTGATCTTCGTGTATACACCTGGAATCCAGCATTCTGCTAAAGCCACCAAAAATAAATTTAGGGCAAGGGAAGGGGTTTATGAAAAAAAAGGGTTTTCCCTACTGTTCATTTATTGTCTTTTATTTTTGTGGTGCCCTAAGCAATGTCTAGTCGGTATCGTTTGAAGCCAGAAAAGGCCTCAGCATACCTAAAAATCCGTCAGCTTCCGGGGCTCACAGCAATCCCTCAATACCCTAGCTGCAGTGCATGTTTCGACAAATTTTACCTGTCTACCCCCAATCCCAGGACTTCGCTTCGTCCCTGGCTCTGTCCTGATAAAGTTGAAAAAAAAGTGGCCTTTGGCTGTCACCTTTCCGACTGGCCTCTTGACCTGCCAGTCCGCCTATGATGGATTTGAAGAATAATGGAACTATTTTGGTGTTGCCTACATCTCTGTAAGTAAAAATAAGTTTATTCGATAAAATTATTTTGACTTACAGAGATATATGCAACACCAAAATAGTTCCAGTTTTCTTCAAACCAGCGAATTTTCGGAAAGTGCTATGGGTTTTAACCGTCTTCAGGCTAAGGATGTGAGACTCGCACGCACCACCACTAGTCAAGATTCTACTCTAACCGTCTGCTCCATTCAAATTTCCCACTCTCATACTTGCTTCACAGTTGCCTTGCATCATCTCTCTTGGTTCTCGTTTTCACCTTCACTTCCCGTGTGGAACGAATCATTTTCCACTGTGCAGGCTGCTGCCGGGAGAAAATTTTTCCACTTTGCGTCGAGTTTTCCACTAAGTTCTGGGGTCACGGTTTTAGCTAGTTGTTTGTATGCAGGTTCTTGGATGTTCATTAGTGTACTTTCTCTTGGCAGTGCTGATAGCAATAGACTTCAAGTCGCGGAGGTGTGCCTCTCTGCAGGAGTTCGACTTCAACATGCTTTCAGTGTTTTCCCAGTCAATCTCGTGTTGTGTTTTTAGGCTGTGGACTGCTGTCCCGTTTTTTCTGTCTCTTTTATAGGTGGCTCTTGCATGTTCTCCTATCCTGACGCTAATTCGACGTTTTGTTTCCCCTACATAACCAGATGAGCATTTCCCACAGGGTACCCAATACACAGCTCTTAATGCAGTTGGCAGTTTTGTCTCGTCAAACACCTGGCCATTATCTTCCTCTTCATCCTCCACATTTTCATTCCTAGTCCCTATAATAGAGACAGAAAAGCGGGGTAGCAGTCCACAGTGTGTTGCTATTCAGCACTGCCAAGAGAAAGCAGTTAAACCGATGAACATCCAAGAACCTGCATACAAACAAGTAGCTAAAATCGTGACCCCAGAACTCGGTGGCAAACTCGAGACAAAGTGGACAAATATTCTCCCAGCAGCAGCTTGCACAGTGGAAAATGATTTATTCCATATCAGGGGTGCGTGACTAAAGATGGTGGGTGTCGCGAACCGGTCCGACTTTAAAGTGCCCCATGGGAGCAGAGCGCGAGATCCATGGTCAGGGCCAAAGGAATTATCAGCTTCGGCTTCTTAACTCCCACGCGCCCGGTCGTCAAGTAAGACGAAGAGGTTGGTGGATCGTTCGCCTAGGTGACTAAACCGAGTTGTTTGTGTGGAAAAGAAAAATTGGTGAACATTGGTGTAGTCCAAAATCTTCTTTGATCCTCCAAAAGGGGTAAACACATCTCGGAACTACATCATTGCGTACGTCTCACTCCTTCGTCATTCCTCTCTCTGACTCATTAAAAGCAGACATTACCTGGAGGTTTGCTGGTAAATCTGTGCAACTGTAGACGGCAACGAAGGTTATCGTTAAAGGTGCGGCTCGTGTCTTCAGTCGAGTGAAGCTGATACAGCATACGAGACAAAACGATGAATTTTCCGCAAGCTTCCAGTACTGTATTAGGCTTACGCCATCCTTTTAAAATGGAGGAAGGGAAGACATCATGCCTTCGTCACACAGTTTCAGAAGAAGAAGTGTTGTAATACTAAAAGGGAGGGAAGGAGTGAGGCGGTCCGCAATAGCGGGGTTAAGAGGTTGTTACACAAAGGAATAACAATTAAATCACCACTACAAAGCAGTAAAGGGGCTTAGCTTAAACAATTGTGTATTGTTACATAAGCGATGGTTAAGCACCAAAGAAGAACTTTAAGAGGAGTAATAATGACAATCGCCTGATATAATGGTAACATAGGTATGGTTACGCTTCGGTCGAACACTGTTTGTTTAAATAAAGCATTGTACAGTTGCCATACTCGCTTTAGTATTACGGATACAACGCCGTTGTCCTCAATCAAAAGCAACCCTCTCGAATGTGAAGCCAATAGCAGTCACCATTTGGCCAGTAGACCTTACAAAGCACTCGCCACGACATCTTGCACAATACATGTTTTTTTTAATTCATGCATTTACGAAATTGTAGAATTTTCTTTAACCCCAGTATTAATATAGATAAAGCAGTTACGTAGCCCTTATAAATCTGAGCATAACGCCGCAAACCGTTCGTCTCTAACTTGTACAGTTCCCGAGATATCGCTCTTTGAGTGTCATTCTCTATTGCTAGTCGCCAGTTTGGCGTGTAAGGCTAAATTTCAGGTCGCCAACTACTGATTTCCATTCGCCAAATGGCGAGTGGCGACCGACATTGGAGAGGGTTGATCAAAAGTCACAGCGGTGCTCTTAGAGTTCCTATCCCCACGGAACGTAAAGGGAGAACTACAAGCGGGAAAGGGTAAGACTGTTAAGTAATAACAGGGGCCATGTCGGGACAGTGTATTAGACCCTCCCACATGGTAAGTGAAAGTGAAAACAACGACCAAGATAGCTGATGCAAGGCCAACTGCGAAGCAAGTACGACAGTGGGAAATTCGAATGAAGCTGACAAACTAGAATCTCGACTAGTGGTGGTGCGTGCTAGTCTCACATCCTTAGCCTGAAGAAGAAAACCTGTGGCAGTTTTCGAAAATTCCCTGGTTTGAAGAAAACTGGAATTATTTTGGTGCATGCGTACATCTCTGTAAGTCAATATGATCGTAAACCAAACTAAAAGTGCCGAAAAATCGGTAATAGCAGTATCGAACTCTATTTCATGGTTATTTCGGCTTGCCAACTCATCGAAATACCTCCAGTAATGAAAGAAACAGATGAGAGTAAATTATTTTGCTGTAATAAACTGAAAATAAACACTTCAAAATAAATAATTCAACCGGATTAAAAAATCAGAGCTTTAGTTTTAAAATTTTGAATTTTTTGTATGGAAGCCTTCCCTTAAGAAGGACATACAGTGAAGTGCCTCAATTTCATTTTTCGGTTATCCTATCATTAAAGAAAAACCTAATAATCGGTTAACGAAACATCCGGAAATTGCAAAGCGAGCAATAAACCCAGGCTCGACATAAGCAGTATCGCATCGCACTTTGCAATTTATTATTGTTGTTTTGCAAAGCAGTTTTTATTTTGCATCGCAAGGCTGCACCGCAAAAAATCGTGTTGTGAATCTCGTTAATCGTTGTACTCTGCCTGAGAATAATGTTTGACACAGCTATTTTACAAATAATTGGAGACGGCAACTGATTATAGTACACGGGTTTTGCATTTTGTTAAAATGCGAAAAAGTAGCCAACAACGCTAGTCAATTTAATAGCCGCACATAGCTTAGCTTTCTAATGAACAATTACTTTCTTTCCCTGCAACGGTAAGTGGGCATACTGCCTTAAAATATTAGAGTGGGTATCTATGAAAATTAAAAAAAAAAACTAAATTAATTTAAATAAAAAATACTGTAGCAATGCAACAGGAACTTTGAAAGGTTCCGTCTGTTGACAAAAATTCTGTTACCACTACACAGTAAAAATACCTGTTAGGCCTCTTTTTTTTTTACAAGTAAAAAAAAAAGGGAAATATGCTAATCAAAATTTTTAGTCTGCTATAGCCTACAAGTTTCATTTCGTGTTGCAGTCTTGCTGATCAATTCTCTTGGATTAAGTCAAGCCCTGACTAAACCAACCAAGCACGTCTCTTCTTATGCCATTATGAACTTGTGCGCAACGCCATCCCTTACCTCACCTTACCTCTCGTACGGCCCTATTTTGGTGTAAAAAAACACTATTTAAGGGGATAAAACATTGATTTTCTTGAAAGTTATGAAGTTTTTAGTCAATTTCCAACAGAAAAATTATCTAAAATGCTTTTAAGGTCAGTAATGGAGAAATAATTCTCCCCTTCCACCAGAGGAGGATAGGGGCGGGAGAGTTGTAACTAGGTAATTTCAAGATTTTTTACCGTAAAGCATTTTAGGGGGCACGCCGTAGCTTTGCCGGGGCTGTTAATAGGCCTTTTACGGTATATTTCCTAATAGAAGGAAAAACATTCATGGCATTCAAGACAGCATTTGGGAAAAATATCAAACAGACACGGACTTCGAATGAGTGAGCGACTCTTCTAGCAACAAGTAGAAGCAACTTACAGAAAACCTCTTTAATACGAACTGTAAGGGGACTGCTAACCATAGTTCTTATTAAACGGATGAGAGAAATTGAACTGCAACTTTAAAATAATGTAGCCTACCAGTATGCTTATTTTCTTCTCATTCGCTCTTGACCTTTGCGCTTGCGCAAATGGACAGAACTCTTATCACTTCCCAAGATGGAGTCGACTAGCGATCGATGTTTTGCCTGGAACGAAAAGCAATTCAAGGGGGAAGGAAGAAACCGTTACGAACAGCAAATTCGTAAAAAGCTGTTAGTAACCCTGTCAGTGAGTGAAATACGGTTAATGCACACTTCCAAGGGTAGAATTTCCACATTTTTAGCCAGGTGCCAATCTGCACTCAAAACATCGGTTGCTGAAGTGCTGCATTTTAAAACTAAAACCTGAAAAAAAGATAGGGATGCTTTGGTTTCGATAACAGACCGTGGTTTTCTTTTTTTATAAAAACCACCTGCACCTTAAAATACAACTGTATCATTGGTTTTTTGAACTCCCGTGTAACGATGCACCGACGTCCTAAAATGCTGATGCCAATGTCCAATTCCAATGTTCAAAAAACCTCAGCCCATGTCCGATTCCAGTACCTCGTGGTCTTACATTTAAGAAAGTAAAGTGAAACTATGTTACATTTTTCATGTAGCCTAGTCAAAAATATTAAGAGGATTGCACAAATAAAATTTAAATTTTCTGTAGGTTAAAATTTAGCCTCCGTTAGTTAATTATGGGCACATCTGTCGCAAAGTGTTTTAATAAAATTGTGGATGTCCGATGTTTCAACATCAGCTGCCTAAAATCGATGCCGATGCTGCGATGTAACTCGAAAGGTTTCCCCCTTTTTGGCCCAAACGAATGGGATGCAGCCGTAACAATTGGCATCCACCTACCACGATTTCTCCGCTTCAGCTTTTGACACAACAGCAATAGGAAAGCGGCAGCACTGTCTGTCCAACAGCGATGTTGAAGGCCCATCCAAAAGGTTCGCCCCTTTCGGTCCATGTTGCACTAGAGAACTCCACAAGTGGCCGGATGAGAACCTTATGGACTGTAGGAAAGTTTTCAGGAGAAAGCATAGGTAGATGCCTAGAAAGGAAGCCAGTCATTCGCTTGGCCTTAGCAGCAGCGGCAGCACATTGCTTGCTTACACAGACAGATCAGACTCCATAAGAATACCCTGGTCCTTGATTTAGTAGGTAGCCTTGAGTCTCATATGGTCCAGATGATAAGCAAGTGTTTTTTTTTTATATTTGTGTGCTCCATATGCATAACGAAGTCTTTGCAGGGTGGAGCCTCATGCCATTGGCAGTGTACCAGGTCTGAAAAAGATTGATATCATTTTGAAGCGCATTAGTTTTGCTCCTCTCGTTGATCTTTTCAGAGTCGTTGATATCATCTAAAACTTGTAGCAGTGGCCCTGGAGTGCTGCATGCGATTTACTAGTGTAAAAGGCAAACAGTTTCAGGCCGAGCACTGAGCCTTGTGGCACACCAGAAGTAACAAGGAACCAGTCCGAAGTTCCCCATTAGCAATAACTCTGTTCTCTGTCTTCTAAAAAGTTGGTGATCCATCTAACATTTTCAACACTGATCCCGTGGTTGCACAGGGCATTGATAAGGATGCCATGTCGAAGGCCTGCAATGAAGATGTCGACCGCCTTACCTTCATCGACTGCCTTCGTCCATTGGTTTCTGCAATAGGGTGGTTCATCATGTATGACTTACCTGGCACCAAGCCATGTTAAGTGTCATCGGAGATGCCAAGCTCATCAAGTTACTCATTTAAGTTCTGCCGGGAAAATCCTTTCACAAATCTTGCCTTCAAAAGGGAGAAGACTCACTGGCCAGTAGTTCAGTGCTGAAAGTCTAGATCCTTTCTTTTGTAGATGGGCATGATGTTGGCCCTTTTGCAGTCTTGCGGTACCAGCCCATGACTGAAGGACTTTGATAGCAGCATGGCCAGTGGCTCTGTCATCCTCTCGGCACATTCTTTGGGATGCTGTCTGGTCCACTTGCCTTATTGGGGCTGTGATTTATCAGTGCAGCAAGCATCTTTGATATAGAGCAGTGGCCTGTGTCCCAGGAGAGGTACAACCTTAGCATGAAAGGCCATCTGGAATAGATTCCGAACTCGTTTGCTACTTCTTTCCTATCATGAATGGTGCAGCCCTGTGAATTTACCAGACTGGTGGTGATCGGTTTTGTTTCCTTTTTACTGCTGAGATAACCAAAAAATCTTGTAGGATTGATTTTGATGTCCTTTATGACTGCATGAAGCTGATCCCGTTCATTTGAGCACAGCTATTGCTTTGTTCTCTGAATTTGCTGAAGTCATCAAAACGTCCCACCACTGCCAAATTCCCACCAAACAGTACGTTGCAGTCTAATGGCACCCAACATGTTCCTCGGAAAGTTATGAGTATTGACATCGAGAACTTTGCACTTCACGCCTTCTTTTATCTTGAAAGAAATCTGTTTCGGTAAACCAGATATCATCGGCATCTGTATCGGATTGGTAGAAGTGGTATTGGTAGTTGGTACAGCCTTAGTAGCTACAATTCTGGAATGCATGAGGACTGACAGACAGCAGATGATACACCCAACGGGAGTTAGAAACATGGTCGAACTTACTTCTGCTGTCATCAATCTGCTGTCCCGGGTGCAATTCGCCAAGAATGACCAGCAGCAAACCTAGGTACATTGTACCACCAACTACCCACTTTCCACTTTAGGGGCCAGGGTCACACCTTAACATTCATTCAACCAGTGCACCTGCCACCAGCACAAGCACCTCGCAAGCCAAGACGCCTACAAAGAACTGCCAAGGACTGTACCTCAGACATGGCCTCTCAACATCAAAGAGAACCAGCATCACCGCAAAGACAGACAGATGAGACCATGTATGGCACGAGAGGAGAAACTGGCCACTACATTGTTACAATTTTTGACCATCTCGCTAGGATTGCGATCGACCTTCAGCGCCGTCACTGAAAATATTTATAACACTGACATGATGAGCCTTCCTCCTGAGATACTTCATCACAAATTCTTGGGATATTTGAACTATATCGCAGAAGTGTGATATGTCCAAGACATGGACGCAAGCCATTGCTCCTCATGCGAACATACAACCATACGAGGGTATGGCGTACAAACTAGGAGATGGGGAAAACCTTCGTCGTGCCAATAGGGGTCATTACTGTTACTGTTACATGTCACAAGCTAACACTACCCGTCACCTTCAGAATTGTTGAGAGTCTGGAGGGCTAATGCATGTAGGGAGACGATTTCATGCCACAGGTTAAAGTGATGGTTAACTATGCAAACAAAGAGCGATTTTAAAGACTTTCCGCGACACAAATTTCCCCTGACCCATCAAGCTGCCTGTGGAAGAGTACACCGCATCAAAACTCCAGCTAAAGCCACAGTTCTCGATCACACGATACACTTCATGGCACAACCGGATCCAGTAGTGCACAAGGCATATCAATCTTCACCAGCAGTAAAGAGGGATATTGATAAGATGATTAATGAGCTCCTAGAAGAAGATTGAACCTTCGAATAGTTCGTGCTGACCTGTGTTGAAGTGTTGCTCGCTGAATGTACAGAATAGTGCTGATAAATGCCCAACTCTAAATGTGCAGGACATTCTGAACTTCCTATCAAGAAAGTTACATCTCCATCCTAACTCAAAACACCTGGAAAGAGTTACATCTCCATCCTAACTCAAAACCCTTCAAAGAGTTATATCTCTCACCCTAGATGCCTATTCTGGTTTCCACCAGATTCCCTTGCATTCCAGAGATTGTACCAGTTTTGTTTGCCATAACGGCCTATTAAATGGCGGGTCAGAAGAAAGAACGGAATAGCGGAGTTCCAACGTGCCAAGACTCTTGCTCTAGGAAACTTTATATGTGCCGTGTGTGTTGTGTACGTTGACAACAAGTTTCGATGAGGCCCCCTGCGATGATGCATAGGCTCCTCAGGCATTGCTGAACAAAATGTTTCGGAAAAGTAATCCTTTCGTTCAGAGAAAGGAAAATATACCTTCAAAAGGATAAACAACCAGTTTAGCATGAAATGGAAAATAATGTGCGGCTGGAGAAAATTCGGAAATGCTGGTCTATGGTAACAGAAATATGGTGTTTGTGATGAATGCCCATGACACAGCCATAAACCCCACCATCGCGAGCCCCTCCCTGCAATGCATGCAGCAGTCTGCTTGGGTAGCTTTATAGTAAGGAAGAGTGATAACTATTCGGAAGTTCTTGTTCATGCTTGTAAGTCAACACAAGATTAAAAGCTTTATTCTTTATCACGACAAGATGTGTGATTCCTTACATGTGATCAAAATAGGAAAATGTCACAGTTTTGCTCCCCAATTGACTGAATTCGTGACAATCAATTGGTAATGCAGGATGATGTAATAGGACTTTCATGGCACTGCGCAGTGAGGCATCAGTGGCCCCGATTCAACCCCGGTCCCTGGAAAAAGGATCACAAAGCAGTGGCCACGCACTTCACACCCCGCTACTGTGAACATGCACCATGCACGGCCCAGTCACCTCGACTCTGTTCTACACTTTCACGACGAGCTTAGCTTTCGCTGTTTGTGGTTTGAAGAGTTCATGCTTGCCAACCATGCTGTCATTATGCAACGACCACAAATCCGCTATTCATTCATCAGCCGCTAGCATTCGTGATCACTCACCCTGTTGACTTTCGTTATGCATTGGGCTTATCTGCCCAGCCCCCTCCTATTGTTTCCAATCATCTGCAGTCCCAGCAAACAAATCTTTTTTTGACTTTCTGGATCGTCTTACTTGAAGCATCCCTACAGGAAATTTTTGTTTAGCTGTAGCTGTCATGCTGCTTCCGTCACAGTAGTCCCTGCTTGAAAATTCATCGGTAGAGGAACACAATGGCTAGCAAATCAAATTTAGCACACAATAGGATACTAAGTATGCAAAACAGCATGGAAAATATAATTTTAAGCTTGTCCCTGGAACAAGCATGGAATATGTTTATACGAGGTTGTACAAACCTGTAAACAGTTTGCTTGTATGATCAGGAAGGGACACGATTTATTTATCTTCCTATCTTCTGGAATGGCCCCCAGTTTCATGTGTAGCCTACAATGCTACTCTAGGTTTTGTTTCGGCTGGGGACATGACTAATCGCCATGCTCTCGCTACATTCATGAGTATAGGGAGTTGCATACATAAGAGTCCACTGTCGTCTCCTCACCAGTCGAACAATGACTGGCTTCCCAAACGAAGATCCTTGGCTTCCTCTCCCCCTCCCCAGTCAAAAAAATGACTGGCTCCCTTCACTCCCCAGTCAAAGAATAATAACTGGTTTGCCAAACCAATATTTTTTGGCTCCCTCCCCTGTCGAAGAATGACTGGCTCACTAAACTGATAATCCTCGGCTCCTCCTCCAAGGCAAAGATTGGCTGGCTTCCCAAACCAAAATAAAATTTCTTGGTTCCCCACTCCCCTAGTCGAAGAATGTCTGGCTGCTCTAACTTAAATTGTTTGGGTTTCCCACTGCCTCAGTCGAAGGATGGCTGCTTACCCCACCCCACCCCATCTCGTCGAACATGCAACCTCCCCAGCTTCAGGACCAAAAGATTACCCACAGTTTCCATCACGATGTGAAGACCCCAAACGGTGTAGCATGTTACGACTGCGAATTTTTACGGACGTTCGAAAGACTTTTAGCTCAAGGACGCTGTGACCCGTGATGTTCTACATCAATGCACGTTTAACTTTAACCTCCGTGTTCTTACATTTGGTTATGTTAAGCTACGGCTAATAACATTCTGCTGTCTTCAAGTAGAGGGGGTTGATTGTGATGAGCGGCCAACATACAAGCGAACTCCCTATTCTCGCGAGCCATCCCTGCAATGCATGCAGACGGCTGCTAGGGTAGCTTTAGAGTAAAGGAGAGCGACGAGCAGTTCAAAAGTGTGTTTTCATGCTTATAAGTCAAGAAGAATAAAGATTAAAAGATTAAAGTCTTTTATTTGGTCATGATCAAGACGAGATGTGTGATTAGTTGTATTTGACCAAAATACGGGTAACGTCACAATTTTTACTGTCAATAAACAAATACATTTTATTCAGCTGATAAAAAAAGTTCCTTGCAATTTTAATTACAAGGTTTACCTCATTTTTGGCAACAATGTACACATAAGTAATTTGATATTCAAGTTACAATGAATGCATCATGTTTTTAAGTTAACGGTTTTGAGGGATAAACTATTAGTAGAGATTCCAAATTAAAAGCATTCTAGTTAGGGACTGAAGAGAATAAACAAAGAGAAACAAAGGAGTAGGCTAAGGTAACCGTGAAAGTGTGCAGCAAACAATACCTTCGATACAAATATAGAAAAAGAATGCAGCAAGTCACAACGAACACGTTTCTGACGAAATGGTTGAGCTGAGTTACTGAGTGAAGCAAGCAAAAATCAGCGTTTGCCATCGGAAACAGTATTTTTTTCTAAACAGTTATTTAGTAGTAAACCACAAATTTATTCAGTAATGAAAATGACCTGTTGCGTGGGCCCAATGACCTTTTATCCTACATAGGTAACCTATGTAGGATAAAAGGTCATTGGGCCCACGCAACAGGTCCGACAGGTAGATGCAGAATACTACATAAAAATCTTTGTCGACATTAATAGGCTAATGGAAGAAAGTTTCATAATTATAATACCATATTGTTTTTCATTAACGAAATTGGGTGACGAACTGTGTCTAATAAAAGGACACTGACTTCAACACAAATGAGCTGACAGATGGATATAAAATACTAATATTGCAGGTCTGGGATGACATTAATACACAAACAGAGCCATATTTTATTGGCCAATTGTTTATGAGTTGAAACATTAGAAAAAAACCATGCAATACATTCTGATCATTTGCTTGATTATTTTGGTGTGGAACGTCGGTTAGCAGTATTAAGAGTTTCAATAAGAAATAAAATGGTAATTGTCGAATTAATGTCTTTACCAAATTAATTACAAGCCTTGGGTAACACTTACAGACCAAGACGCAAAATATGTAGCGTCATCTAAACCTTACGTAGTAGTGTGGGTTTGTTTTGGGTGTGGAAGATCAGTCAGTACATGAAGAGGAATAAAGAAACTATTCGAGCGAAGCGAGATGATGCCAACGGAGCGAGTGATGTGGTTAGTCAGTTGCATTTATTTTGTTATTAGTGTTATTTGTTTTGAACAAACACCCTTTATAACAAACTAAATAATATGGTCACTAGCCTTTCGTTTAAATGAGGTTCCACAGTATGAACTTATCTGATAAGTTTCATCTACAGACTAGTAAAGAAAAACGTTACAAATGAGATTCATTTATAACGATAACCCAGATATAACGTTACAGTTTTAACGACCTTTGAGCTGTTAGTTTAAAATGGTTTTACTTGTATCAAAAACACTAAGATCACTTAACACTAGTCCAACCAACATTTCTTTTAATAGCCGGAGATGATCGACCTGGTATCGCATTTGCTATCTGATTGGAATCAGCTTGCCATGATACAATTGCCTGCTGAGGTATCCATTAGGGGTGTGCGATCACAACTTTTGCAAGTCGAGTCGAGTTCGAGTCGAGTTGGGGGTTGAGTATCGAGTCGAGTTCGAGTTTTGAGTATGTTTTTACAAACTAAGAATAACTCGGGGAATTCTATGATTTTTCACAAAAAAAACCTGGAAAACTCCGGGAAAAAAGCAAAGCCAGGTTTTTCAGCCAAGGCCAAAGTGCATTAAACACAGTTTAAGACATTGTGGTAAAAATTATATCTTAATACTTTTGTGTTGAAACCTAAAAGTTCAATAAATAGACCTGATTTCTTGCAACATGTCAGCCCTAGACACAAGTAAAACTGTTAACCCATATGCAAAAAAAATTTCTTTCCAAAAATTACGGTAAATAACTTGGAAATTGACCTCAACTAATCTGAAAACCTGGAAAACTCGGGGGAAATTATTTCAGTATTTTGGTGGGAACCATGCAAACGCTGAACCAAATAAATTAGTTTTCCTGTATCAAAAACACTGCCCACACGACAGTCATTATATAACTACAAGAAATATTCCACAGTTTTTAAGCATTTTTTCTACAAAACTTAAAGCAACTTACTGCCTGCCTTATAACCTTCCGCCTGCCTCACAACACCCACGCGACAATCACATCCGCGTATTTACCACAGGTAAGGTCAACTGAGATGGTAGCTTCGTTCCTCGCAGTGAAAAACATAGCTACTGTCTCAATTGGCATTGCGTCTAATAGTCCAGCCACCGTGAACCCATTGATTGTGTAGTCACAAACCGGAATGATTCTCGTATTTTAAAATCACAATTATAATTTTTTAGACTAGTGTCTTATAATTTTGCTTCGGCGATCTATTGGAATAATTAATTTTAATTTTTACCGCATTAGTCTATTAGATTTAGATCTCATGGTAATTATTAGAAAATTAGTAGATGTACACACAGAGATGAAACGTCATGATTATTGTACGCGCGCAATGCATCATTTAGTGACGGATCGTTAGTAAATAAAGTTCCATTATATTCAACAGAAAATCTCCTAGACGCCACATTTTAAAAAGGATTTTTAGCAAGGGAAATGACTAACGGTAAGGAAGTAGACCTTTGGGGCCGTACTTGATGTGGAGGTTGTAGAAGTGAGAACGTCTCAGACTGACTGATAAAAGCGAAAAGGAGTAACGAGATTCCCATCGCGATAGCCTACTCCGTAAAACTCGAAACTCGAAAATTTCGAGTTTAAAGTTTTAGGATCGAGTCGAGTTTACACAACGAAGGCAAACTCGAACTCGACTCAAAATTTCGAGTTTTGCACATCCCTAGTATCCATAACAGAGCGTCTAAAACTTATTGGTCAATCACTAATAATCAATAATAAATGGCATGAATTGCTGCTGGCTACTTCTTTTACACAACGCCAGAATTTAATTTACGAGTGTTCCTTTGCTTGGGCATACAAACCCAGTATCGGCCAATCGTAGCCAGATCAGTACACCCTGTACCATAGCAGAAAATACGCAGTGACGTCATCTGCACTGAGTGAAGGTGACTGAAAAAATATTATGCTGTATAGGTTGTCCTATGCATTTCTCACAGCTCCAACCCATCACTAAGTTATCGCCATTTAAGTTATTCAAAAATAAACCCTAAAACTGTGGTTCAGTTTTAGTACCACTTTCACTAGGATTAAGTAGCTGCAACCAACGAAATGCTACTATAAACGGCCACACTATTTCTGAATAGCGGAAAACCAAACCAATTTCACATTGCCGGTCTGATATGCACCAACATTTTTTTCTGTAACAGCGTCAGTTAAGCTTTATCTTCGCAACTTTGGAATAATTAACACACAATTGTACAATTTGCAAATTATTACATCTTTGCTGTTCAAGACTTTTGGTTCTCAAGATCGTTTTTAGAGTTGGAAAAGATAAGGAATCAGTTGATTCAGAAAAATACTGATTCAATATAGAAATCTTTCTCCCTGTCTGATCCGATACAGATAGCAATACAAATGCTGAAACACCAATACCTACCAATTCATGGAAACAGGAAAAAAAATCATGGTAAGAGGAAATGGCTTATTACAGTCTTATTATTCTATGATGTGAAACAACTAAGGCTGTACCGAACGAGAATTTTCAGCCGAACCAAACCAAACCGAACAAACCTTAAATAAGCCGAACACCGAACACTTCTGAACCGAACAAAAATGTACCAAACTAATCTATCGTAAACTAAAATGTAAAAGAACTCGGGTCATAACGATTCATCAAAGCACAAGTTTCTTAAAAATGTAGGTATTTTCACATACCATAGATGATGTAAGTCCATAGATGATGTAACTCTGTTTAAATATTAAAAAAAATCTCCACTACTTTTACATTTTCCCTTATAAGTAGTGAACCATTAGAGCTAGGAACTTGTGGTTTGGACCACCAGAAAGATGGAGAAAAAACCTTTAAAATGGTGTGTTCAAACATGAAAATCCGTCGGTTAGAAGTGAAAATATGTTCGGTTTGGTATTTTGCGTTTGAAAGACCGAACACCGAACCGAACACCCTCTGTTCGGCCATGTTCGGTTCGGTACAGCCTAAAGGCCCATTTATAATATTGATTTCCACGCGTACGCGTGACGCTCGGCGCGTGAAACTAGAGTTTTTCCCATGCTCAACGCTTAAGCGCGACCATTTACAATTGTAAAGCAAGTGGGCCAACGCGCGCGTTTTGTTATTTTCAAGCGTCACGCGAATATCTACTGGACCTAGATCGGTGAGCTCCAAGCGACGATCGCACGCTTAGTTGTTGCATGCTGGGATAAAAAAATGGCGGCATCAACGGACTCGTGGAAACGTGGAAAGGAAAACGTGGTGCGCTAAAAGGTTGAATGCTCAAAATAAACGGCCAGATATCTTAATTACAGTGACCTTGACCCGTATGGCATCGAATTTTGGTGCTATAGAAGGGAGAAGTTGTGAAACAGCATAGTTGGAACGGAGTACCGGCCAGCATTATCAAGCTCACGCGCCTGCTCACGCATTAGATTTGTAAATGAAAGAGCGTTTGCTTTAGCGTGACGATACCACGAGCGGGCCAAGCCGATTGTCCGCGCGCACTGCTTTGCTCATGAACTGGCGTACGCATCGAGCGTCGAGCGCCACGCTCACGCACAAGCTTTTATATTGTAAATGCAGCCGTAGAAACAACTAACAACATTCAGTTTTATTTAAAAGTTCCGTATGAACTAAATAGCAAAAGCTTAACAGGAACTGCACAGCAATAACTAAATAGCAAGAAAGGTTTCTCTCCAGTGCACAGGGAAAGTGCTGTTGGCTTAAATAAACCACCGAAACAGACATAGGTCTTTTTTGACAGACCGGCTTGGTATTGCTGGTTCCATATGGACTTGTCGGCCATAGCGAGTGCAATGAAACATCTTTACAACGATAGATGAGAGGAATTTCGAAATCAACTGTTATATCAGGTGTATCATTACAAACGACCACCTTTGCATGCATTGTTGCCTGAAGTGTCCGAACAATTGCATTGTTATAACATGTTGTTTGTTGTGAGAGGCATTGTTATAATGGGGTTTAATCGTTTATATAGAAGAAACAAAAGGACAAAACCAAAATAACTTTCGTAGAATAATTTGTACCTTTATTGAGTGTTACCGTATTGAATTTTTTACTCGCTTCCTATGACGATTACTGGAACAAACGCTGACCAACCTTATTGATAACTCATATCATGTTAAAAGTAATTATTTGTACTAAATTTTTCAGAACGATCTAAAAAGCTTCTCAACTTTCAGTAATGGCCGGGAATTTTACTTCAAGCTTTGAACAAGGCTAAAAAGCTTCTCATATCACTCTGGACAACGTAGTGGTACAAAATAATGACTTTGAACGTGAGGTTAAGTTATGAAACAAGAAGTTCAGTGCGAGTTCCAGTGATCATCATTACGGGTGAGTGGAAAATTTAATAACGATTACTTCAGGTACGGAATTTGTCCACGAAAGTGGGTTTGGATCTGCCTCTTTCATGCTATATACAGGTTGCTTCATCTCAATGGTCCCAATAGGAGTGGGAGAATATCTGCCAACATACGTCGTACATGGTTATATGATGTCTTGTTAAGGATGTTACCTGAGAAGACGTTGAATACATTGAAGTTTACCAAACTACTATCTCCGTAAATATTAACAATATGCACATAGTTCAGATTGCAAACACACAGAGATAGAGAAATGAAAGGCAGTAAAGAAAACGGAATAGAAATCGAACAAGAAGTTAAGGAGATAAGATAAGATAAAACAGGCGTTCCAACCCCTGGGAACATATCTGCTCCAAGTTGAAAGTGCTGAGTCTAGCAGTGAAGGTATATTACAGTAGTGAAACTCTGTGTAGACCCATGCACAGCGATATTTGATCCCATGAGGAAAACATTTGCCTTTGGTATGTGTATCTTTTGTGACCTTGGGATGTTACGCAGTGAAGTTCCCAGGGATTGGAACGCCTGCTTAATTTTACCTTATCTTCTTAACATCTTGATCGATTTCCATTCTGTTTTCTTTACGGTCTTTCATTTCTCGATCTCTACATGATTGCAATTCGAACTATGCGTCTATTGTTGGAGAGAAGCGTGGCCGAAGACCGAGCGGAGCCCCGTTTATGAATACACTCAAAAGCGACCTTTGTGACCGCATCACGCAATAACCACTGCATGAATTAAAACCGTATTTTTGGACATTGATAGTGGTAACCTAGAGATGGTTGGTAGAAAAAAAAATCCGGAATCGGACACGTCGTTGAGGAATAATAAAGGTGGCCAAAATGGGCCAAAAGCCAAAAGCCATGGTTGGCATGACGTTATAGTTTTTTTCATACAAAGTTTATTTTGGCAAGTCAAAAGTTCTTACTGATTAATTTTCCCGATCAAACTATGACGTCACAAGCAGTTTTCAGTTTGGTCATAAACCAAATTGAAGATATTTTTACTTCTCGTCGATCGATTTTGAAGGTTTTTTTCACCGGCTTTCCAATGGTATTAACCCCAAGCAGCTGTACAAGGCAAAATGTTAATTTTACTGGGGTTTTGTGTTTTTAAAAGATTTTAGCATATGTAAAATATTTTAAACCAATTTGATTTTAATAATTATCGTGTCTGGATAAGTAGCTAGCTACCTTAGCAGCCTTCTCTTGGTTAAATGATCTGACTACTTTCAAAGGCTGAACCTTTTTAGAAACTTGGCGGCTTCCTTATACCAGTTTTGGTTTCAAGTGGATTATAACTACGTCACATGCTCATTTCACGGAATGTTTGAGCATTCTGAATTCGAAAATAAATGTTTGGAAGAGGGAAGAGGGAAACCCAGCCAAATAGCAAAGAAAGTGGAGCCTGCTCCATTATGTCGACAGTGGAAGTGATGTTTAAGGGTTTTTATTTAGTAATAAATCTTTATAACAGAAACAATACAGCTAATTAATTATGCACATATTTTCATATATATCATACATTTATTAATGCATGAACCGAATATTATTCATTATGGACCAAATTGGCTCCAGTTCAGTGAACATTGATAGGGGCCCTTTCAAAGAAGACCGAGTCGCTGGAAATTCTTTGTAACCTGAACCAGCGTAATTAATCTATTGTTAAGCTTGAAGGATTGGCATTATCGTTTGACATTATTTACATTGTTCGCAGAATCCATTTCTCTTTCTAGAAGGAATTCTAATTAATATTATGCATTATTAATTGAAATAAAGATCGACACCTTGATCGATCATTTCCAAAAAAGCAACAATCAATCACTCCCACGCAGAGGTTCGACTGACAGTTAATTAAGTCGGCAAGTAACTCAAACATAAAAAACGAAGAATTGGCTAATGCACTCCTAAAACAACAATACCATGATTGACATGTGTAGCGGTCCCTAAATTGAAATTAAGACCTGGGCTGTCAAACCACGCAATTCTAAGTATAATGCAATCAATCAATTTGACATTGATCGATTGTAGCTGTGAAAAGGTCGAGTATAAGGCCTCAGGAATGCGGCAGTTCAGTTGTTGCTTTAAATCGTTCATGTCAGCCACATTTGAGAGCAAATTTGCGTACAGAAAGGAGACGAGCCGTGCCGTGAGACAAAGGGACGCCGGGTGAAGTTAGCCTAGCAACCGAGCGATAGTTACGGACAACCATCATTTCCGAGCTAAGTATTCTGAGTAGATATAACTATGATTGTTGTGGTTAACTATGGTTAATAACTATGCACCGTAAATCACTTCTAGACAGCAGTTTATTCAATGATCAATAGGATGATCCCACATATATACGCAATCGTAATGCCAATTGTCAAGCTATTTGTTGAGTAAGTGTAATCAGATGATCTCAATTACACCACGGTCTCGATTTAGGCCCCCACTGTGGGTCAACATTATGTAAATTAGAGTGTCGATTAAAAGGCCCAGTTGTTGTTGAATTGCTGCTTATCATTTACGCCTCCCATTTTCCAGTGTTATATTTATGTGCTCGTGATTTCAGTTGATTACAACTAGCTATCCTGATAATAATGGTTCATTCTGGGACAATTAATTGCTCACTAGAATAAATCATTACAGATGGTTTCTTGATTTTTTGTTTGTTCGTTTGTTGGTATTTTTTGTTCGTTTAAATTAATGCATCACTACATAAATTAAAACCTGATTTTGCACATTGATAGTGGTACACCCCAAGGTGGTTTGTAATTTTTTTTTTAAATTGGACCTGCTGAAAACAATGCCATCCAGCGCTACGAAAGAAAATGTACCAAGAAATAAGATGCGAAGAGCAACTGAAAAGATGTGCCACAACGCAGTCTCCAATGCACTCTCAAACAATAAATTATTAGTTTTTCATTGTTTGGTTGGTTGGTTGGTTGGTTGTTTGGTTGTCAGTTTGTGTGTTTTGGTTTGTTGTTTTTGTTGGTTATTTGTTAATTTCTTTGTTGATTTGTTGGTATGTTGATTTGTTGGTTTGTTTGTTGGTTGGGTGTTGATTTATTTGTGTGTTGGTTTGTTGGTTGGTTAGTTGGTAGATCTGTTTGGTGGTTTGTTGGTTGGTTTCTTCACTTCGCTCCATTTTGTCGACAGTGTAACCTCATGACGCCTTAGTTAATACACATGGAAATAGTAGTTTGATAACCTTAAAGAATGGACTCAAGGTCATCTCAGGTTACACAATGGATTGTCCCTAACATCCTGAACATGCCATCAAATAAGTGACATAACCATATACGATGTTCGTCACATACGTTTGGGGATATTCTGCCGCTCTCGTTGGGATGAAACACTCTGTATACGTGCAGTGCGTGCTATAGCCTAAACTCCCTGTGGGTGACTCAGGGCGAATAAAGCTGATTGGTGCAGCCTTAAAGATGGCTGTTCACCCAATGGGAAAGCTGAAGAATCTACTACGGCTCTCTGTTGTCTGTTACATCGTTGACCTATCCAGCTCTCAGGTGCACAAGGACGTACCAGATGTTTACAGTTAATTTACGTAGACTAAGCTTGTGTTTGTGCTTTGAAAACAATTCTTAGAACTTCACTTTACAGCAAACTTTAATGATATTACAGAAACTAAATGGCTCTACAGTAGATTCCACAGGTTTTCCAATTGGTGAATGCCGACATAATTATGAGAAAAACGGTTTTTACGGAAATTCAGAAAAAATCATCCATATGATCATTCGTTTCGTGCCTATATGCGCAAAATAGGGACAATATTGACACATCCAAATGTACATTGCCAAAATTAAAGGAAATAACACAACTATTTTGACCAAGTACTCTCACAACGATAATTAAGATACTCTAGGCGTTAGTCACACTGCCTTTGCATGAGGCAAGTAGTACCTCCTTGAATAGAGCATCCATTGAAACCAACGTCTTTTGAAAGTGAAAGTGGATTTGGTTGATCATGAGCGATTGCATCCGTTTTCTTTCGCGGTGGCGCCGTGATCCTTTTCTTCCCGTTTGGTCGTAAGCATGTATCTGCTTTTTTTTACGATAGTTCGCTGAAGATGTTGCAGTGTGGATTCCACTGAGTAACATTGTCAAGCGTGGAGAAAAATTATCAAACCAATTGCTGGTTGTCGAAGTCTGACGAAAATGAACAGAGGAGTGATTGTAACGGTAACGTCGGAGTTGGCGTGTCAAGGTTTGTAAATGCTAAGCTCTGTTCACTTGCTTCGTTGAAACTGCAGTGATTTGTAGTGGAAGGGCCACTGTTAACCGTTGTTGGCCACTGCTGACCATAATTATGTCTACATGTATGTAATTCGAGGTGAGACCTTTGCGTAAAGGACTTGCCGCATTGAGCACAGGGAAACGGCTTCGCCCCACCATGCGTAAACAAATGCTTCCTCAAAGTTGATGGGTCGCCGAAGGCTTTTCCGCACACTGAACATTTGCACGGCTTCTCACCGCTGTGGGAAAACATGTGCTTTTTTAGACTCGCTTTCTGCGAAAATGCCACCCCACAAACGTTGCAGTCGAACGGTTTCTCTCCCGTGTGTCGACGCAAATGTGTCACAAGATTTGATCTCTGAGTAAAAGCTTTACCGCACTCCACACAGTTGTAAGCTTCATTGCCACTGTGAGTAACTTCATGGCAACGTAAGAGAGATTTTTGTGTAAATTCCATACCACACTCTTTACACTTAAACGGTTTTTCTCCCTTGTGCTTACGCAAATGTGCTACTAAATTATCTTTTCTAGTGTAAGCTACGCCGCACTGCTCGCACTGAAAAGGTTTCGCTCCATTGTGTGTACTGGCATGGGTCATTAGATTAGATTTCTGCGTAAACGCTAAACCGCATTCTTTGCATGCAAAGGGCCTTTCTCCTACGTGTCTACGAAAGTGGGCTTGTAAATTAGATTTCTGTGCAAAGGCTTTGCCACACTCCTCACACTTAAATGGTTTCTCCCCACTGTGTATTAGGGCATGCTTATACATTGAAGAACGGTATCCAAACATCTTTCCGCAATCTTTACAGACAAAACCTTTCGATAGGGTAGCCTCGCACTGTACCCCCTCGCACTCCTCAATCTTAATCGGACTTTCTTCGGGGCTGGTCTCTTGGTCTAATTCTGAACAATATAAAGATGGATGCAAACTGGCTTGGTGTTCGGTTATGAGCTCGGCTTGGTGTTGGTTTATTTTCTCCGAACTTAACACGCGTACAACATCGTTTTGCCCAGCCATAATGATTTACAGGTTGATTAGCGCATATTGCTTGGTTCGATCACTGGTTCGATGGTTGGTTGCTAAGCATGTTGCATTAACGTTGCTAAGGGATTTGATTGGGGCACGAACTGTAAAGTCAAAGGCCCCAAAACATCAACACTTCTTACTATAGCGTCGTAAAAGTAAAGTGAAAGTGAAACTGCAGCGACATTACAGTGTACGCTTAAAAAAATAGTCCTGAAACGAAAAATTCTCAAAGTAAATAAAAAATTTTTTTTTAAAAATAGTTATTCGTTTTGATTTTTATCTTTATTTTAGATTTTAATCTTATTTTGGTGGGTTTTTGCCTCATACCCAGTTTTGGTGAGGAAAAGAGTTTTAACAGGAAAAAATGAACATCGGCCACTCGCTTCATCGGAAATTTTTGTCCTCATCATCCTCAAACATCCACCACAGACAAACTGAAGGTAGCTCTCGACAAGCATATGCACTACCTGTAATTCTCCTGCACCCCCCCCCCTACCCCTGCCTTTCCTTTTTTTTCTTTTTCTCTTCAGCTACAAGTGTCTGGCTTTGCAGTTTACCTGGTATTAAACTACACTAAATTATGCCTAAGAGCTTGTTTTTCTTGTACTTTTAATAGAAAGCAGTAAACTGTATTGTCCCTCTTGTTAGGTTCCATTCTTGAAGTTGGTTTTTCCCCTGATAGTTAGTTGCACGACAAAATGAGATGGATCTAAGTCGAACTTATTGGCCATCAGAACGACCCAAGTCTGCCTCTTCTTCCACTGACGTCTGTCTACGTATGTCTACTTCTGTCTCTCTCTCTCGCACTTTACTGCAGCAAGGTGGTGCACATGTGCTTGGCTGAGAGAGATGGCATGCAGCGCAGTGGGTGGATGTGAGTAGATGGAGATCTCTTCACACTCTGCTACACAAGCTAGAAAACAGTTCTATTGCACAACAGTTCGCGGCGAGACAACAACCTGGATTGCAAATCCATCTGTGTATTATTTGACCGATTTTGCGTAACACTCCCAATGCTATGGAAAGTGCTTTTGGGGGTCACAGCGCCCATGGGTTTGTCCGAGAGCCTCAATATTTCGCTGTAGTATATTGGGTAACATAACCCTGGACACACCTAATCTTTGGGTTGCAACCCTTGGCTGCATGAACCTCTGCCAGCACTCTGGCACTGGAAGTCGTCATCCCTGATCATCTCATGGTGTCCCAAATGTACAAGTGGGTTACAAGGAAAGCTAATGCACTCTTTAGAATGATCGAGTGAGCCTTCCATATTAAAAGTAAAGGTGTCCTAAGGAGCCTCTACACTGCATCTGTCTGGCCAACCCTTGACTATGGCCTTCAGTCATGGGAACCTTATTTTGTGATGGACAAGGTGATCCTTGAAGCGCCAGACCACAAAACTGGTGACTGAGCTACAAAATCCTCAACAAGGACGACTCAAAAGCATCAATTTACAATCCCTTGACGAAAGGTGTATCAGATACAATCTATTGAAAATCAATCCTAGAGTATGCCTACTTGGAATACTCTTCGTACCTCTTGAGGGACATTGACCATATTGAGTTCATACAGCGTTGCTTTACATGTTTGTTGGTGGGTCTCAAAAACATGGTATGGCATACCTGGCTTGTTTGGAGCTACTGAAACTGGATACTCTTGAATTGAAAGGATTTAAAGCTGATTTGGTGTTGGCCTTCAAGGGCATTCTGACAGCACCCCGCGAACGGTACAGCACTGGCGAACGGCAACGGCACCTGCCTAACGACAACGGTAGTTGTTCTCACTACAGACAACCTCCCGCTGCAGCGAGCCAATCCCGTAGCAAACAGAGCAACACAAACCCATCGCACTAACGACTAGAAAATAAAAGATAATTCATAGAAGCAGCTGCTCAAACTTTCACACATCCAAGTATGATTCTGTTTTTTATTTTTGCTTGCAAACGCAGCGTCTCATTCAAGCTTAAACCCCAAAACACATGCCTGGACACGCCTCATAACGAAACCCACACCCATCATCACATCGAAACAGCATTCAAACACACCACCTCGAGACCTGGGAGTTACTTTCACTTGTAGATGTGAGCTTATCAGGCAATTCGTTAGCGATCTCTTTGTACTAATTAGCCCCCCCCCTCAACAAAGGAATATGTTTCTATAATGACCGCCTCATAATGCCAAGCCCGGCCAGTGAAGCGCCATTTTGCTGTGATGTCAGGGAGGTCAAGCCCAGTTCGTTGTCTGATTGGCAACCGTTGGCGGCTGCCAGAAACGGAGCCACGAAGTCAAGCCTAGCTAGATATGAACGTTACGGCACCGGCGGCCAGAAATGCGGGCCCTTGGGCTATTATTATGATGTCACTTCTACCAGTATCGTTCGCCATTTGGCTGCCAAGCGCTGTCAGAATGGCCCTTTCGGATTATTACGGTTTTACGCCTGTAAATGTCCCTATCTTCGAATTATCGATGGAGCATCAAACTCGTGGTCATTCACTCAACCTTGTAAAGCCTTTGACAAGGTTGGTTGCTCGCTCTTACTCATTTGCTGATAGTTGTTGATACATTGGAATGTTCCTCCTTCTCAGTTGGTTTTATCTACATCCGTACAGACTTTTAAACATGAATTGACAGGTTGGATCACTGAATGTTCTTGATGAGATCTGAACTCAGTCAACTTTCCCATTCGCCCATGTAAAGAAGGTGGTATTGGCGTCAGCGGCCTCGACCCTGCCATTTCACTTTGCACCATAATGGGTGCGAAAAACCATTTACTACTTTATTATTCGTATAAAGTAATAAAATTTAGTATAAAAGTACCCAAAATTGTTCATTTACGTTGTAGAATATCTATCAAGCACTTATTCGATTCCCTTCTGCTACACCAGCACCATCCCCTTCCTTCACAGCACAAACTACTTCACTCACAACATGTTTACACGCACTTGGCATATTTTTACTCTCCGCCTTATAATGGCTCTCTCCACCTGATGTCATCTCCAGAGCCGAGTTGCACAATACCAGTTACACACGAAACCGTTTATCCAAGATTCAAAGGGAGGAACAGTAAAAATATCACAGGGAAAAGGTATTACTCGGCTTCACAGGGTTAAGTGCACAAGATAATAGGCACCAGCAAAGACATGAGAGTTATGAATTATGAACGCGTTGCTAGAGGTTCCGCACACACAAAGTGCTGGGGAAAACAAAAATACTAAGAAGTAAATCCCGAACCCGAATAGAAATTTCTACTCGACGCCACATATCACATCACAAAATTTTTAAATCTATCAAGGGCTTTGCAGAGAAAGGTCGAAGGCTGCACCTAAGTGTGACTGACTAGTTCGGGTGAAGTGCAGCACCAAACAGGATGCGCAGGTTTGTTATTACTAATTTGCATAGGTTACTACAAAAGTTACTACGAAAGAGCGGCAACTGAAGTGCTGCCAGTACAGAGGTATTAAGATCAGTGCTTATGAGTAATTATGATGAGCTGCCAGTTCATAGCTCGCACAACTCGCACACACTACACTCATCCCCAGGTGGATTAGTACATACCTTTCATATGCACAACTTACTTACAATATCTACACAGGTCTATGTACAACTAAAAAAAACCTTACTATGTACATTTTGCCCACATGTGAATGCTGTGTACTGGCTACATCCCTGTATGATAGGTACAGAATCGGCAGACATTCTTCTTTCCGTCCATGATGTACAGATTGAACTTAATTTGTGAATTAGGCATCGATTGACGATTTCTAGAATTCCTAAAAGGCACAGAACGAACCAAATGGATTTGAACAGGGTGGCAATGTGGATATGGATTTAACCGATGTAGAAAACTCTTGAGTGGCTGTGCACTCCCATGGCAATAAACCCCTAAGCCGTATTTTTTTTTTTAGAAAGGATGGCGAGCTTGTCGCCAAAATTCGGCTAAATTCGGCTAGTCAGATACTTTTCCAGCCGAGATTCGTCTGTATGATTGTTCAGCTGCTATTCGGCTAAGCTTAGGCTGAAAAAACTTTTACCTGTTACATTGTAAGATTGAAGTTGTTCCATTGTATATCTTGCCTGCTTGTATGGGTCATGACAGAACTTAAGTGGTATACTAGCTTATTACTGCATGCTAGCTTGATTATAGTTCCGTCATCTCACTTAGTTATGAAACTAACTGTGTGATTTTGTTTTTGCGCCAACACCACAAAACAACAGCATGGTTGGGTTGACTTCAGTTGTATGGGTGAACTTGACTGATGGAATCGCTTGTTGGTCCATTCCCACGATACAAGACCACCTGCTTTCCATACAGGATTGCAACAATGGGAAGCATTCATGCAGGAATAGGGCCCGCGAGCAGAGCGTGGGTGGCTCGATTTCACTGACCTCTCCTACTATTAAAAGTGCTTACCCACTTTAACCCACATGCTACTCAACTTTATTGCGATCACCATGACCTTCATACTGGCTGTAGCTTATATAATACTAATAAATATAATAATAAACTTTATTTCAGACCACCTGGGTCTATATAAATCTACAAAAAGACACCACTTTACACATAAAAAAAAAACGAAAAACTTAAGTCTTCCAGTCGAGTAGACTCCACATCAGCGAGAGAGTTTCTTGAATAGACGGGAGGCGTGAGTCAACAGCTGCCCTCACAATTAGGTTGTGAGAGGTGTAGAGTCTGCTCAGGAAAGCGAATGTCCTTTGTCTGCGAATTTCGCCGAAGTTGCCTGCCAAGACCTTCATTGGTCTTGTGGGAGAAGTAAACGAAAGTATAGGTCTGATTCATCTTATTACTGGTCAATTAGAGGTATTTATTTCTTCTTACCAGGGATTGTGTCATCACCATCTCTCTCTTTTCTTTCGTGACGCACCCTAGAGTGGATGAACACTTCGTTAACTCAAGCTCCAAAATAAGGTATAAGATCTATTCTGCACTCGCCCTCCAGGCGACATTCGCTGCCACTTTTCAAACAACTGAAGATCTGACCAAGTCATTTTAATCATATAAGGTTGACCTGCGTACCAATCCTAATTTTCTCAAGCGAAACTCCAATATTCACACTCACTTCACTCCAGGCCCATTTCATCTTCATCAGGATTTCCGTCGACGTCAATGAAATGCCCGGTCCTTGATGAGATAAATCCCAAAAATCTGGAATACTATTCCAGACGATATAAAGAATAGAAACATTACTCTCATTTCTTAATGAATTCGTTAAGGCTAATAGACGTCTTACCTCAGCGATCTTCTGGAACAAAGTTAACTCCCTCCGGTCCAACAAGACCACTTCGGCAGACGTCGTGGATGGCATTTCTGGCGACCTCAACATCACCAAGCACTTGAAAGACCTTCTTACCTGTAATGGGAAGGATCAGCCTGACCACTTCTCTTCTGACACTGAGCTGCTTTCACCGCCGAAAACTGAAGAAGAGATTCCTATGGACAGGGCCACCCAGAATGCCATTTCTTCTCTATGAAACGGGAAGTCTCCTGGACCTGATGGCATTTGCTCAGAGCATATTAAACTTTCGGGTCCGCTGCTTCGGGCCGCCGTCTCTGCTGTTCTTCAATGTGCCTTCAGACACTCCCACGCCCCCAAAGGTACCAACGAAGTTTTTGCTATCCCCATTCTCAAGGGAAACAGACTTTCTTCATGCGAAAGCTCGAATTACAGAGTGATTAGTATTACTTCCTCGTGTAACGAAATTCAACCCTTGATGGATATCTCCCCATTCCAATTCACTTATAAGAAGCTTCACTTGACGAAGATTGCTGCTAAGATTCTCGAGACTGTTGTTGAGAAGGACACCAAACGTGGCGGAAAGGTCTTTGCCTGCTCCGTCGACATCAAAAAAGCTTTTGAAGGCATTCCAAGAGAAAAAATTTGGGAGTGCTTCGCTAAGAAAAAGATCAAGAAGAATGTTATCCTCCTCATTAAGGACCAGTATGACAATGAGTGTATCAGAGTTAAGCGTGGGAATTACTTATCCTCTACTTCTCGATTGAAAAGGGAGTCAGGCAAGGAAGCCCTCTCTCTACCCTTCTTTTTGTTACTGTTCTCGATATGGCCCTCACAGATGCACAGAGGGAACTTATCGCCTGGCACATTGGGATGCTGAAAATGTGACTTTCTCGCTTACACCGACGATGTCTTTTGCCTTGGTCTCAGCCAGGAGGGACTCCAACAAACGCTTGACTCACTCGTCGAAAGTCTTCGACACGTTGGTCTTTCCTGCAACGTTAGCAAAACCAAGTGCATTTGTTTTTTCACGGGGAATGAGACGAGGTATGAGATCAAGAAAATCACCCTCTATCAAAAAGAAATCGAGTGGGTTGATCACCTTTCGTACCTTGGATTCACCTTATGCTCCGATCTGAGTGGGGGGGGGGAGTGAACTTTCTCGCATTCGTCACAACCTGTGCAGGCAGAGCAATGCTGTGTATATGATGTTCCAGAACATCGTTTCTACTGAAGACCTCTGGGTCCTAATGAGAAGCTGCGCCCTTCACCTTTATGGGATCGAGTTCTGCAATGACAAGATCAAGGGCCAGTGGAATGAGATTGCAAGAGCCTACCACCTAGTGATTAAGAGATCGTAGGGTTTGTCTCGCTTCTCTAGCAACCATGAGGCCTGCTTCCAGCTTAACCAACTCACCTTCCCTCTGCAGGCGACTTGGAGTAAAGTTCAACTGTGGTAGCAACTGATTAAGAGCGAAAACCACCTCGCTTCTTGCCTGTTTAGAAATACCAAAGGCTGGAACACTCAACTTGGCAAGGAAATCAACTACGCCTTGTTGGAATGCGGAAGGTGGTGTTGTTCAGGAAAGGGTCTCGATTTTCAGGAAGAATTTCATAGAAGACTTCAGGCTAATTATGTCCTCCGCTCAATGTGCTTGCTCACATACGCTGTTGAACTTAAACTCTTTTGCACCTTTTTCTGTACGTTTTCTTACTGCTGAACAATTTATGGAGTGAAACTGTTCGTAAAAGAATTTTGTAAGTTGTGGTGTGCTTCTTTTTGACAAAGGCGAATTATAACATTTTTGGCCGAATTCATTCTGGAGAGAACCCATTTAAAAGCATTGTTTCAAGCTGTTTTTTTCTAAAAAGAGAACCTTTTAAGAAACTCTGCCGTTTTCATTCTGTTGGGAAGCCGGTTTCAATGCGGGTCGGGTTGTGCTGCATTTTCACAATGTGAACTTTAAAAGATTCTCAGCCGAATTCATTCTAGAGAGGTGCCACTGAGATGCGACTGGGCAATTTGTTCACCTTCATGTCCGAAGTTGATTCTTTATTATTTTTGTATTATCTTCTTCTTATACCTTTAATTGTGCTTGAAGTGTATGATTTGTTGTTTTTGTTGTACCTTGCTGTACTCTCAATAAATACTTACTTACTTACTTTAACGAAACACATGAATATACACAGTGGGGCATTGCCCTACAAATGTGCAGTGTGTTTGACACCATTCGCTCACCAGCTTGGTTTAGAAATGCACATGCGCATACACGATGGCAGCACATCTGTAACGTAAATCAAACCTGTAGCTGAGCAAGGTAAGGGGCTGGAGAGGCAGGCAACTTCCCTCCGTGCTCCTGACGTATTCAACGTTCCTGTTAATGGTGGATGCAGTAGCGTAATTACAGGTATGCTACGTACGCAACGTATACTTCTGGATGCCTTCGAAGTGTGTAAGTACCAGAGGTCAAATCTCCAAGATTATTAAGCTGCAAGCAAGGGTGAACACTGAAATCTTTTATCACTCCTCATGTGATTGACGATTGGAACTCTCTGCCCCAGAGTGTCGTTGACGCAACATCGATCAACTCTCATCAAAAACAGACTGGACAAATTAATTTGGTTCTAAACTTGTTTTTTTTATGATGGTGCGTATAAGCAGAATGCTTCCTGCTCTCGATTGATATATTACATATTACATACGGCCCCAGACCTCTAGGGGGCCAAACCTGGTCTGCGAGTAGTAATAACAAAATAACGATGAATTTCTACTTAAAATTCAACTAAATACACAACCTGAAAACGATAGTGTAAATTTTCGAAAGTCAATTGATCACTGGTGATTTGTGCTTGAAGGGCGACTTCATCAGGCTTCTTCTGATTGCGATAACTTTTACTGCTTATCGTAAAGTTATCGTAATCACAAGAAGCCTGATGAACAAAGTCGACGTTCAAGCGCAAAACACCAGTGATTGATTGATTTCGAAAATTTGCACTAACGTTTTTAGGTTGTGTATTTATTGAAGTTTGAGTAAAATTAAAGTAAACATCCCTTTAGCAATAAGAAATATGCCTATAAAAAGTTCCACCTTTTCAACTCCTATATGCAGCACCGAAGAATCGGCGAGCAATATAAAGAACAACATTATTGGCAGCACAGGTGCGATTTTCATAACTAAAGCGAGATCATGTGACCTCATCAGCCTATTGGATGACGGAAAATCTGGAACGGTGATGTAGTGTTTAGAATAGGGGCAATGCTATCGAAATGGTGAACTAACACCTTTAATCAATACAATGTATAAATAAACAAAAATCAAATGTTAAGAGTATATGTTATATCAAATGTTATATTTGCAATATACTGAAACGTTCATCCACAGTCTACAGTATCAACATTAAAATGAGAGTTTTAAAAAAAATTCCTAAAGAAGGGTTCGAATTTGAAAAAAAATTGGCGAAATAAGAGCATGGCAGCAGTCAGGTGTCGTTCGCTAATAAATATGCATTATTTACTGTATTTTTCTAGTAAACTGCATTATTACGTACCGTTTCATTGATACCGGTTTTGAAAATTATAATATGAGGAAGCAACCGCTGCATATAAGCGTTTGCTTTGTGACGGATTTTGTAAATTCATAACTGAAATTATAAAAAAAAATAATAATTAGTTCGTCAATAAATGTTGCTAAAATTTCCATCCACCAGCTTCGTGAAAATCGATGTAGCTGTTTTTATGCAGTTCATGTCCCAGTACTTCTTGTGTCTGATAAGAAATTATGAGGGAAGGAGGTAGGCTAACCCATAAGTTTTGCGTAGGGGCCCGGTCCAAAGGCCACTGGGCGGGTGTACACCCTGCTCTGAAGCACTGCGTTTAACTCCACCCACCTTCAGCAAAATTCCTGGCTCCGCTACTGGATGGAATGTAAGACAAAATAGACTGCGTCTCTGACAGAATTCAGGTTTACACTCAAATCACAGTAAATTCCTCTAAATCTTACCGAAAATACCGGCAACCGGCGACTACAGTGGTAATTTTCAGACGTCTTACACAGGGAAAGGACACATTACCACTAACGGAGAACAACAAACAGAGTTCTTCTTGAATTTTCGGTGGTTTATTCGACCACCTTCGTCAGAAGTCCGCTCAGAATACGGCACAAACTTCCTTACACCACGTGGCGACGTCGTTCATTTTGAACCACGCACATCCAAACTCAACCAACATTGGAGTGTCCAGATGCAGCAACCTATAAAGATCAGTGGTAACACAGCGCATGGTTCAAAATGAACGACGTCGCCACGTGATGTGAGGAAGTTTGTGCCGTATTGTGAGGGGACTTCTGACGAAGGTGGTCGGATAAACCACCAAAAATTTAAGAAGAACTGTTTTGTTGTTCTCCGTTAGTGGTAATGTGTCCTTTCCCCGTGTAAGATGAATAATAAATCTAACCCTAGGTAGCTTACTATGAATGGTATTATTCTGCCTACCTGACTCCTTTTGCACCATCCTATCCTGTTAACACTAACAACAAGAATAAGCCGACAAAGAGTTACAGCGATCCAATCCCAATGACAACATCGATGTAAGCTACAAGTAAGCCTATCTAAGAAAGAAAACAAGAGCTACGTCACTCATCATCTTACATCATTTGAAGGATATCGTTGATCACTGTTTGTAGATGAACCTCGCCCACAAATGAGACCTTCCAAAAATAAGGGGGGGGGCAAGCTACACATTTTGTTTTACAAAATCCTTAACATTTATTGATGATGAAGATGTGAAAATATTGACTTTAATAAATAATTAAAATCCAAGCACTTATATGGTACACACACTACTCCTGTTTGCCAATGTTTGTCGCTACCTGCCAAACGGTGACGATAAAATGGCGATTTTACCAGAGAACTTGCTCTCACAGGACAATCGAAGGTCTCCGAGTAGAATCCGACGAAACTGTTACGTAAAGTCACAAAATGGGATATCCCTTTTGCTGTCAGCACTTTTGATCCATCCCCAGTTACATAAAAACTATCCTCTAATGTATGCAAAATTTACATCAGTTCCTGCCTAGCCCTCTCCTCTCCCACACATCTCTCTCGCTACTGTCTTTTGCAGCTGACCCACACTGGCGCCAGGGAGGCAAGAGGGTGAGAAAGGTAACAATGTTTCATCAGATTCTGCTTGGAGAACTTCGATTCTCTGTGAGAACAAATTCTCTGGTAGAATCACCATTTCTCCGTCATAGACTCTTCCTCACTGTGTTACCTAAAGTCACAAAATGGGACAGATTTAAAAACGTGCTGCTAGGCCAGATCCACTTGCCACATCTCAAATACGACTCAGGGTGACCATCCCAGCCAAGCAGAGTTCTGTTTCCCGGCCGATGGTAATGTGTAGTGAATACAAATGAAGAGGTCGTATTTGCTACAGCCATTTCTTGCAAAGCCGATGCCCCACACCCTGCCAATGCCGATCGCACCAAGTGAACTGCCTTGTGTTAATCTCAGCAGACTGATACATTCCACAGCCCTCCAGTCACTGACTGCGAATGAACTGGTTGATTACGTTTCACACACAACAGGAACAAGTGCCATGTCTCCAACGTCTTATGTGTCACGAATTGGTGCCGTACGCCAGATGCATGATGATGATGATGCCACATAACGCCCTGCATTCAGGGAGCATTCTCTATGTCTATGTTGACACAATAAAAACAGAGCACCACATCTAGCTGTCTTGTGCCCCCGTACACAAATACCGCGTCATTCTCCGTCACATCATTCAAAATCCAGATTGGCGAGGTCACTTGCCCTGTTTCCCGGCATGACTACCTTGTGTGTCAACTGCTTTAAATTGAAACTCATTGGAGGATGCAGGACACATAAATAGGCCGCCACCCTTGCCAGATCCCAAATTGCGACATACCATGGGACCGGTGGCTCTTATGGAACAATCCCTTTACAAAACACCTTACCAATGGGTAATGAGACACGGGCGAGCAATCGCAACCATCGTGAAACTTCAAGATCGATGCTAAGCAACCCAGGATGATACTCTACAACAGCCCCTCTGTGCAATCCTGCCAAACACTAAGACAAACAGCGACCGCCAATCTGTCCAATGTCCACTATGAATAATTGTAACCTATCCTCGTCACCGTCGTAATGGCCGAGTTCACAATCCCCACCCAACACCCAACAAATCTTGCTTGCTCACTGCATAAACTAAAAACTGGCTGTCCGAGCAGCCAATATCATGCACGGCCCAATAGTTGGGAGCCTGCACCTTCCACAGAGTCACTGGGTGCTGACCAGGCAACCCTCGTGCATACTCTGGTGTTACACCCTATACTCCCGTGAAACTGAAGTAATAACAAAACCAAAACCACGGACAGCCCTGCTCTGGTAGAGTCGGCACGCCCCTCCACGGGCCCAATACCAGTGGTTGTAACCAGGTACTCGGGACCACTAGCCCCTACCTCTATTGGGGGAAAATGCAAGCTTACTGGTACATTACGCCTGACCCCAACAGTCACCTTTGTTATCGCAGCCACCTCCTGCTAAGCTTGGTTTATTAAGTCTTGTAACAGAATGTCAAACATGTCCGCTAGCGTCGGCTGGCACATCAAAAGCATTAATCGCACTTCCTCTGCAAATGCAAATTTCAAACGATTTCCGCGAGCCCGATTCATTTACTGGCTTGAGCTTGTATTTGCAACGTAGTTATGTTTACCAGGATCTGAGAGAGCAACGTCTTCCACATGCCCCCGTAATCAACAGGATCCATCGCACAAAAGTATAATGCTCGTAAAAGAAACTGCAGCACCTAAAAAAATTCCGGCTGTACACTTGCCATGGCCACATCAACCACTTCGAGGCTCGTGTTCCAATCCTGGAACCTTGGAAGCATCAGTGTGGGGGGAAGTAATTCTTTTTACACCGCATCATCAACTACATACCAATCGCAAATCGACTCCTTTTCTGCGTTCGCAGTCGCACATCTTTGTGAGAGGGATACAACCTTCATGTATCTTCTGCTTATCTCCCAAATCGGGTGCTTGCCAGTATGGCTTCAGGCAAGTAAGCAGCATCCCACATCTCATTATCTACCATCTGCGTGCTGGCATCATTTACCTGCTGTTTGGGCTGGTCATCATGTAACCACTTGTTTTCGATGTAATCACCCCAGTTATCGTTTAACCACACTTCTTCAGCACATTCACCCTGATTATGGTGTGAAGAACTGTCTGCTTGGTTTGAAAATCGCTCACCACACGGCCTCCGAACATCCTGACCATCACCCTCCTTACACTCTTAACCTGGCCACTCTGCTGAGCTATGCAATGAACTGCTGATCCCTAAGCTGCCATAATGGACCACGTTAGGCTGCTCGGGCTCATACCTCTCATCCGCCATCAGATATGGCTCATTTGCAAAATTACCATTATCGTCATAAAAATTATCATTATTACCAGCCCGACCGGCACCCATTACAAAAAGCTGACTACATTTTTGCTGCAATAGGCCATGGCAAGGCAGAAACGGGTGTCGCCAAACTTCCCCATGGAATTGTCGGTTCATAACATGAGTGTACTTCCAGCTTGTACTGCAAGCTAGCAACAGCTAGTCATGTGACACCGTAGTCGCTGATGACTTCATAATTATGGTGCTTTGGGTAGGATCAGGAGCCTTCCGTAACCAAGAGGTATTTACTCCAAGGTTGCAGTATGAATGCATCTACCACTAAATGAGTCGAGGAAAAGCAACATTTTCAATACATGCATCGCTTTAAGGAAAACCAGCGAGCGGCATTTATAGTGGAAGAAAATACACATTTAACCACCTTGAAAGAACCTAGTCTTAATGTTCCACTTGATTTTTCGGTGAACTTCACTCTGGGCCCGTTCACCTTTTTCAGAAGAGGCGAGACGACAAACTAAACATTCAAAAAATTAAATAATTGAAGCACACTTAAAAAATATGCGGGGTTCCATCATACCACCACATTTGGCAGAGATGGTTGTAGCAGTCTATCAAATGCCTCGTAAGTTGGTCTGGTGATATTCATGTGGGGGTACTTTCTGTGCAGTGAATCTCTTGAAGGAAACATCTTCAAGGAGCGAAAACCAAGTTTCTGAGACAGGGTTATCCAGCAAAGGTGACTCTGGAGACTAAGAGAGCCAGGAGGCGTGCCAACGTGCATGGTGGAGAAAAACCTTGGGAAGTGGTCACCGTTCTGTCAGGTAAAGGTGATCACATCCCCAGAGTTTTGGAAAGACGGCATTAGCTGATTCATCGCTATCACATGAATGTGAAGAATTTGCTAAGGAAGAGACCGAGCATGAGTGAAACTGTCGTTCCCCTACCCCACCTTTGGTAAGCAAATGACTCACTTCTTCCCTCACTCCCTCCTCCCACTCTTCTAGTCGCCAGTATGTAACACTGGGAGTGTCCTTGGTAGGGAACGTCTTTCCCTCCACCCAAAGTCGGGTGGTAGGATTCGTACACGGCCTTGAATTTCTTTTAGCCTTAAATTTGAAAACCGAAAATTCAAGGCTCGAAAAACCTTGAAAATTGGAGTGTTTGTTGCCGGACCTTTAAAATGCCCTTGAATTATGTGTATGTACTTTGTTTGGAATGAGGTTAATGCTATAAGTCAGTGGTGTAGTGGTAAACAAAATACTGACGGACACAGTCGGACTGGGTAGGAAAGGGCGCCTGTGCCATTTATCGAAATGACCAGTGCCATGTGTTTTACAGGAAACTCTGATGAAGTGATGGTGGTTCCAACCATCTGGAGGTTTGGAAAGCTCTCTAAGCTGCCCAAGCAGAAGCAATGTCCGGGATCGAGCTCAAAATGCTTTACCTACTTTCATATTCTGTCGTCATTTCTGGCTTCAGGGCGCAACACACATTTTATATTTCAAGTAATGCTGTTTTTAGAAATTTTGGAGTGGGTTGGGGATGGGTCGAGTTTAAAAAAAATGTGTTAAAAACGTAAATAAAGGGAGGGAGAAGAAAGAAGTCATTAGCGGACATGCAATTCAAAACTATTATTTTTCCGTATTTTTTTTTGCGGGAGGAGAAAAAGTAGACTACCAAAGGGGCGCCGGAAGTGTGGTTGCCAAAGGGTGCCTGTGCCATTGGAACAATGGCACTATGGCTAGTCCAAACCTACTGGCGGCGCTATGGTGAGGAAATGGTTTCTAGTGTATGTTTTTCGCTGTTGGCTTGTTTCCGATTTTCCTTAGTGAGGAAATGGTAACAGTAATTAATATAAAATTAATATAAATATAAAATTAAATATTTGTGAGCCGAATTTATTTCTTCTGTGCACAACGCTCCCCTCGGATTGGG